>JAMXBD010002814.1:0-160468 GCA_024138025.1 Combretum micranthum | reverse complement strand
GGTGGCAAATATATACAATCTCTGACTGTCGGATATGGTTGTAATCTACTATTTTCATCATCACGGCCAATTTGGTGGTTTGAGAAACCTGAAAATCAAGTAAATATTATTGTTGTAGTTTAGAATAAGTAGGTAGTTTATGTATTTGTTGTTTTTTTTTTTTTTTACTTTGTTTTCATTCCTTATATGGGATTTTGTTTTCCATTTTATAAGAACTAGTCGACTGACCATTTGGTTTGGTTTTATACTCTTAGGAGAATTTTTATCCCTTATGTATATGTGTGACAATTCCACTATAGAAAAAGATATGTCAATTTATATGGTTATATCATTATACCTTCAAGTCTTCATTTGTCATTTTTCTTGTTTCAATCATTGTTATTGATGTGATTTCTTTTTAATGAATGAAATTCATTTTTGTCAGCTTAAAAAAAAAAAAGAAAAAAATATTCAACTCAAATAGATAGAATTGGTGATGTGTTGGATCGGGACCCGACATATTGTATGACCTGCTTCAACCGGAGCTGACTCTACAATAGTCGGTCTATGCATTTTGCTCATATTGAAATTCACTCGAATTGACGATGTCAACCTAGTGATTGGAGCATGGATCGATCGACACGGCCCGAAGATTAAAAAAAAAAATAGTAGAAAAACTTACTAGAATTTTAATATATATTCATACTATATTTTAAAATTTATAAAATATAATCATAATATTATGCTTTCTTTTATTTTTAAAGTATATGCTCCGTATGGATTTAATAATCAGTTGATATATTTAATCAAAATAGATTTAATTGAGTGATGTCATATATATTTGTCTTTCATAATTAAAATTTGTCTTGTATTTTTACTTTGTATTGACTCCTATCTGATCGTCAGTTGTACCTAATTCAAACCCTTGACTCCTAATACCTTGACATGTTCAAGTCAAATCTCTCGGTCCGAATTTGATAACACTACATGTAAGCTTGATTAAAATCATAAGATTCTTTAAAAAAAAAAAAAACTAATTTTATGCATGAGTAAGCTTGATTGAATCTCATAAAATTATAAACTCATAGAATGGTATGATTTGATTGTGAGTTTGTTAATTATTTTAATATCAGTATTATATTGGTTAAATTATACATCAAAATATCACAACATTTTGAGATAAGCTCTTTTAAGATCACAACGTTTTGAGTAATTCGTTTAAAAGTCGCAGTATTTAAGAAAGTAGATCAATTAAGGTCATCATTGACACGTGTCATAACGTGAAGGGTCTTCTGACTTTAATTAAATTTTCCTCCTATTGACATAGTGATCTCAATTAATTTATTTCTCTAAAAAAAACTTCCAATATAATTTCCTTGTATTATATTAAAGGGTTTAAATAGCGTATCCAATCACTTTTAACATGCTATGTCCCAATTTAATAGTATTGCAATATCACCATTATGGGATTTTTCTTTCAACCACTTAATTAAATTTAATGTGTGATGCCAAATAAATTTGAAGTTAAAGAATTAACTGCACATTCATTTTGTTGAATGAAATAAGGAGAGAATGGAATTCTAATTCAAAAGAAATGTAATAGGATTGTAATGACTATTATAATGTTTACTTCATATAAAAAGTAAAACAAATAATTATTAGAGTAAAAGATAAAATATCTATAATGCCCATTGTATTTATTGTAGAAAAAGAAAATTATTTTCAAGAAAAGAGTATTTATGATAAAGTTGAAAAATAGACCATTGAATATTCATGAGATTGAGACATGAATTGCTATTCACCATTTTACGTAATCGTAATTCATTATGAATTGTCATTTCTTTTAAATGAACATCATAATATCAATTTTACTTTGAAGAAAGAAGAAAAGAATAGCTATTTCGTGCCAAATGAATAGACCATAAGGCTCTATGTATTCGCCAGACCTACAAGTACATTGCACTTAGTGATTAGTTGACTTTTAGTGAAAGATGATTAATGTTACAGTTGATGGATGATGATGTTGAACATCCATAATAGGAAACATGAATAGAAAAAAGAATTAAATAACTTATACATATATATATATATATTTATATTTTTTTTTAAATAAGAAGTAATTTTTTTATTGATTAATTACTTCTAATGTTTGACTATTATATTATTATTTTTTATCATCACTTACTATTAAAAGTTACTAGTTCGGAACCTTTTAAGATGATGATGATGATATGATGACCATAAAAATTAAACTCAGATTCAAAACTAATCAAAACATTGTCCCAGTATATGGAACTATTGTATCATCACCACTTTTCATCTACCTTTATAGTGAATTCTGCTATTCATGTTTTAAAAACTACACTCATACGGTATATATACTAAATCAATCATGACAACTTTGAGCTAGAGAAATTTAATAATGACAACCTTGAGGTAGCTTTTAATATGATTTTAATAAACATTTAATTAGCTAACATTTTTATCAAGGTAAATTGGACATGTGTTTTTTTTTTTTTTTTCTGTTTTTTCCAATTCTAAAAGATGAGGATTTAAAGACATTATCCACGATGGAAACATATCTTTTACAAATAGCGATTGAGACATCATTGCTTTTAGTTTTCCCTTTTCTTACTTTAGTTTGTTTATATTTTATCTCCTTAAGAGATTTTGTTTCATTTCAAGTGTCGATTTTTCATTTGTAGATGAGGAATTTTTGTATGATACAAATTCATAAGTCATGCTTAATTTAAATAAATGATTCTTAGGCTAATTATTTGGATCAGTGATAGGATCTAAGTAATTAGACCTAATTTGGGATAATTTTTAGTGTTCTGGATTAGTATGCTCATGATAGGGTTCATTAAAAATTGTCTTATATGTTTTTAACCTTTCTCAAAAAGGTTGGATGTCGATGGATCCCAGCACATATATAAATATATATGTGTGTGTAAAATGGGTTTTATCATTCTTATTAGCCTATTAGGGTTATTAGAACCCAATATATCATGACGATTAATTATTCATAAAATCCAATGGAGATAATCTCTTACGACTATAATAAATACATGATCATACAATTTATAATGGGACTAGAGCTTTCCAATAGATCATCTATCACAAGATCCAAAGCTTACTAAGCCTACCTATTCTATCTCTCTAATCCCTCTCCAAATGATTCCTTTACTGTCATTCTATGCAACACTAATCCCTTGCAAATTCAAAACATTTGAAGTAGGTATATTTATGCTACATGCACTTGATACACATAATGAACCTTTGTGTTTATATTTTTGACAACTCCACTAAGGAGAGAATGATTGTATGAAATGATACGTTGAAAGAGCCTTGGTATATAAGATAGAATATCAATTTTCTAGTATTCAATAAGCTATAAATTTCAAAAGTTATAAAACCTATTTAGCACGCAAGCTTCATGAGCATTCATTTACTTTTGTCTTAATTTTAAATTACATAAGTTACACATGCTATATTTAAATCACTCGTTATTAGTAATTAATTAAATCTTTATATAGTAATAAAACTTCCTATTGTCAAATGTCCATATTATTGAGCTAGCAAGATTTCATATTGAAGTTTGCATTTAAATAGTCATGTTTTATGGATACGAGGACTCAATTTCTTAATTGTTTGAAAATATGATAATTTGCTTGGTTTTTATATTTTTACATGAATGTTCAAGCTTCATTTTGTTTCACTAGTAGAAGAAAAGAGGAAAAATTATATTATAGATTTAATAGCATGAAAATTTTTCTATCCTTTATTATTTTTTTTTTCAAGTTAGATAGCTAATTTGGAAATAGTGTCCTCCCCTTCTCTCTCCCCTTTTCCCCTCAAGTTTTCTCCTCTAAGAAAATCTAAAAGGCAGTGGCTATCACATTATAGTTGTCCGCCCTAACTCTATCATTGCTATTTAAATTCTCACTATGCAAGGATGTTTTTCATTTAGATTTAAAAAATTTGTAATCGATTCTCCATCGACAAAGAAGATGTCTTAATTCATATCTGAAAGTTTACAATTAGTTATCCGCCAATGAATAAAGAGTCGCATCAAGCCATTTTTGGATCTAGGTTTTTTAAAATTAGTTCTTCTTTTTTTTTTTTCTATTTGTTGTCAATCAATAGGATCTTTCCCAGCCAAAGTACTAATTTCATTTCACAATTACACTGGAAGTTTTTCTATGTCATTATAACCCATTTTTATCTAAAAAATGTGTTTGTTTTAGGTTGAATCCTTTCTTTTAATGTATTTTGCCAGTACTATATATACTTGTATTTAATGTGCTTCAATGAATGAATTTAGTTCTAGCAAAATAAAAAAAAAAATAGATAGCTAATTTTGGTTTTATATATAATTTTTTCAAGAGAAAAGTACCTATAGTTTAGTGATTTATAGATACAAAACTTTCCACCACTAAAAGTTAATGTTATTTTATATTGGTTGGAATCACTAAATTTCAATCCAATGAAATGACTGAAAAAAATTATATGATAATCTTATGGTCATTTGGAAGGATATTTATTTTCTATATATAAAGCTTTTCTTATTCTTTTACAACTATTGAGGATTGTAATAACATCTTGAAGTTATGATGAGAAATGAGAAATATCTAATAGTACAACTTTTTAAAATACTTGATTTCCTACTTTCTAAAATTCACTAAATTACACTCAAAAGAGATAAGTGTATCTTATAAGTAAATTTGAAATTTGAAATGTTATGTTGAAAGTCTCTACCTTAAAGACTTACCAAAATATTTACATTATAATGTGCATCATGCAATTGTAAAGTAAAGTAAATATATATATATATATATATATATCTCATCTCACATATATGAGAATGTTGAGTATACTGTATATGCACACACACATAATATATGTATTCACAGAAATATTCTCTGTGCTCATCACACATATATTTTTTAGTTTATCAAAACAATTTGACAAAAATTATTAGTTATTAAGTGGCAATTATAGTAATAAAGAGTTAAATCTTTCACAATTGTACAAATTGTATCATGAATGTATAAAAACTTATCTTTCTTTTTTTTTCCCCTCTTTAGAGATATTATTTTGACATGCATATGTTGTTTTGAATTAAATGAAAAAAAAATCAAAAAATAAAGTTTTTCTCGCTTTTGCTATGTTCAAATAAAGATTCGGACTCATTAGTAATATTATCTGGCATATTCATTTTAGTAACTTAATATGCAAATTGCCTAAATAGAGAAAATATACATTATTTGCCTCTCATCTAAGATGTGTTGTATTAGTTAAATCTTACAAGTGTAGAATGGAAAAGCATCTCATGAAAAAAGAACAAAAATTACTTTTCATATTTTCTTTTTCTTTTAGTGTGACTGTTGTTAAAAGGGTAAATATGTATATATTTTCTTTATTTTTAAAATATATATACTTTATGGGAGCTTCTATGATCCTATCAACGGGATCGTTCGATCAACCATCTAACTATTAAAATAAATATAATAATTAATTATTTATTTTAGTGGTTCACTTACGGTTGGGTATGGTGTGAATTGTTGGATAATCGACAAGACGAGACCATAAAATTTCCCATACTTTATGGATTGGTTGTTCTCTTTTTTGTTTTAAGGACAAACCAATTAATATCAAGGTAAATAAAATTTATTATGATAAGGTATATAGTATGATTTTCATATTACACAAAATCTGACTAAAATTATTGCATATCATTACTTTCTTTCTTTTCATGTGTTAGGAGATGGAGAAGCCTTGAATGAGGAGAAATTTTTCAAACTAGCATTGTGAAGGAATACACCAATGGGCTTAACACCATCTATAACCCAAAATTTTAAAATATTAAGCTAATGGGTCTTTCATCTTGTAAACTCTTTACATAAGTCTCATATTTCTTATGTGGATTTTCCAATATCACACTTGCACCTAAACAAATCTCTCCCTCAAGTATGAGTCTCCATAATGGGCTAAGGTTATATTCTCCCTCAATAAGAGTTTATCAATTTGACTCCACTAAACCCGCTTTATGAGTAGGTAACACCCCCCCCCCCCCCCCCCCCCCCCCCCCCCCCCCCCCCCCAAACTCACCATACATGAAGAGTTGGACAAATGATCACACTGCAAAACTCTTCTTCTATATAGAAAGCTAACCATAGAAATTTCCCAGCCGAACTATCGGCTCTGATACCAATTATTAGAAGAGAAAGAAGCCTTCAACGGGGAGAAATTCTTCAAACTGGCTTTGTGAAAAAATACACAAATAGGCTCGACATTATCTATAACCTAAAATTTTAAGGTATTAGGTTAATGGGTCTTTCCTCTTATAAACTCTTTACATAAGTCTCATCTTTTCCATGTGGGATTTTTCCAACCTCATTCTTGTACCCTAACATCATGAATTAAATTTAATCATGGTAATTATATGCAAAATCGCTTTGTTTCCATAGCCTTATATCACACTTGATACCTTGAATAAGTGATAATTGGTTCATGTAATTGATATTTTGTACAAAGGTTCATGACTGATTACTTTATTTTTCTTCATAGATTGAAAAATTGATCAATATAAGCACAAAAAAAAAAATCATGGATTTAGGTGGATTAAGGAGATCTACATTGCTTAAAACGTCTTTGAAGGGAATATTTATAAGATCTTTTTTAACTATAAAGTAAGTAAATAAAATCAATCAAAATGTTAATTTATATCCTAAAATGACATGGATCAACATTTAGTAATACACTCTTTATTTTCTTCATAAGCATTTATGGTACAAAATTGTATGACTCATCAAAATTGGACTAGAAATGAATGGAAGGATTAAAATAGGAAATCGTTTGCTGCTTTTTAGTGAGGATTTCCAAATTTATGTGATGATTCGCCTTTGGCAATTCTTTTTTTCCTCTTGAAGGAATATTTTTTTATTGAGTTTATATTATGTTATTAAATTTATCCTTGCAATAAAAAGGAGGGGAAGATGTGGCATTTATTATGACACAATGCCTACTTTATTCTCTTGTTCTTTGTATTCAATATGCGAATTTAGGATTATGTTTTTTTAATAATCCTGTATATTTTTTTATAGAGATACTTGTAAAGAAAAAAAATTAAAAAACTAGGAAAAAAAGAAAAGAAAAAGCTCTCGAAGATTGAATTCCAAGTGATTCCAAATTAAAAAAAAAAAAAAAAACTTGTATTTTAATATTAAATAGAGTTACGGGATATGGATGTTAAATTCGTTGTCTCTATTCTTACTAATACAACGTTTAAAAATTATTAGCATTTTTAGCATTTTGATATGATTAACATTCTTTTCAAACTTTGTTATAGTAACAAATCGTTCAACAAGAAATTTTTTTAAAGGGCACTACAATGTTAGTTATATTTACACAAACAAATATCAAAACAAAAGAATGGAAAAATATTAATAAGAAGAATTTAGACCTTCATTTATGGGAGGTAGTATACCTAAAACAACTGTTAAAAGTAACACAAATATTTATGTGTATGAGCCTTCTAGGATATGCCAAGATAATATACTATCTATTGCATACTTATATATGTGAACATGCAAGTCGAGATATCGTACTACTTTACCTTGATTAGATTAACCACATTGTACATTAAAAATGATTTATGTGTTTTAAATGACATGATAATGCTTAAATGATCATTCTACATATTTTATCCTACTGTCATCCATTTTTTAAAGTGATTTTTTTTTTTTTAACTTTCCATCATTAGAAAATAAAGTTCCTTTCATCTTGCATTTGAATGTAAACATGGTATCCTTTGCTCATGAAATCGAAGCAATCTTAGCTATAACGAGTTGAAGCAATACCATAGCAGGCTTGGTAATCATTATACCTTTCTGTAGAGTTGTTGAAGCAACCTCATCTATGAATGATCGAAGCGATCATATCATTGCTATCTCTCAGTAGAAGCTTTTACTCCTAAGTATGTAGAGAGTGCAATGCCCACTCTAAAACATTACTTGTGAGATCGAAGCGACCTCGATTGTGATGAGTTAGAGTAACTCCATAGTAAACTTGGCAGCCATAATGCCTTTTTGTAGAATCAAGGTCGAAGCAACTTTATCCACGAATGATCAAAGTGATCATATCATGGTAGCTACTATCAATTAATAGAAGCTTTTGCTCCTAAGCACATGGTAGGTGAAATGCCCATTCCACAACATTACTCATGAGATCAAAGCGATCTTAGTCGTGACGAGTTGAACAACTCTACAACAGACTTGTCAGCCATATTCTATAGAATCAAGGTTGAAGCGATCTCGTCCATGAATGATCAAAGTGATCATACCATGCTAGCTATTGTTCCTCGATTGAGCATTTGCTCCTGGGTACGTGGTAGGTGCAATGCCCTTTCTAGAACATTACTCATGATATTGAAGCAATCTCGGATATGATGGGTAAGCAATCTCATAGCAGACTTGGCAACTGTAGTGCCTTCTACAAAATTGAGGTCAAAACAACCTCATCTGTGAATGATCAAAGCAATCTCACTATGTTAGTTGTTATTAGTAGGTAGAAGCATTGATTTTGAGTTAGATACAAGGACAAAGAGACCTTAGATGGAAAATGGAAGCAATGCCACTTCATGCAAAGCAATTTTCAGTAGCAATCTAATTCTACAACACACATGACTGCTTATTGGTAACTTTTATTATCCCTATTATTAAATAATAACAATTAAATTGGTAGATGATACCAAGAATAGAATGTCTTTACTAGTCCCTCTTCCAAAGCAAAGTAATCTTTTGAGCTCTAAACTTGAAACTCAAATAAATACCTAATAGATCTATTAAAGATACATATTTGTGCATATTGTCTTATAAAGAGCATAATTGTATGAGTGTTTCTCTTGTTTTATGTGGTATATGTTCAAGATTATGTCTATTATGCTTATTATTTAAGCAACAATACATTGCCCACTCTACATAGTCCTAAATTTTGGGTATGTTATTTATTCAATTAGTTCCCCTTTGATAAATCTCAATATATGCACACTTAATTGCTGAATGAAGCTTTTTTAGGGATAAAGGCACGGACAGTACTTGTACTTTAGGATTTTGGCAATTTGGTACCCAATGTTTGATTTTGGGAAAAAGGTGACTATACTTTCAAAATTATAACATTTCAAGCGCCTAAGGTGCCCAATTTTAAATGTATGGAGGCACTAAAATGCCTTGTTTTTAAAAGTTCAGGTACTTTTTTACCTAAATCAAACATTAGGTACCAAATTGCCAAAATCCAAAAGTACAAGCACTGCCCATGCATTTATCTCGCTTTTTTTCATAACACATAGAATATATGATGTTTATTGTATGAGACAACGGCTTAAATAAAGCTCAATTGCAATAACATTTTTGTAATGTTTCTTATTTTAAACTATGAAATAATATACATCTCCAATACAAAAATGTAATACCCTAAGAAATTTGTTAGTTTATTTCATTATTACAAAAGTAAGTGACTTATGTAGTATGTTATAGCATAGATGCTAAATAATTCACAAATTCAAACAGTATAACTAAAGAGAATATGATGAATGATATTGCATGTTGTATGCCAATTTATATCTAATCTTTAAAAACATAGGTACACTATGTGACAATTGGGCTACTAAATTAATATGTGTAGCAAGTAATAGCTTAGTATTAAAGGTACTTGATGAATTCCCAAGAACCCTTTGTTCTCTATTTAAAAGAATTCTTAGGCATGGGGAAAATGTAGATGAAGAATTTTTATATGATACAAATTCATAAGTCAAGATTAATTTAAAAAATTATTCTTAAGCTAATTATTTTGATTAGTGAGGAGATCTAAGTAATTAGACCTAATTTGGAATAATTTGGAGAGTTTTGGATTAATGAGCTCAAGATAGAGTTCGTTAAAAATTTTCTTATATGTTTTTAACATTTCTCAGCAGGCTTAGATATCGATGGGTCCCATCATGTGTGTGTGTGTGTGTGAAATTAGGCTTTATTATTCTTATTATCCCATTAGAGTTAGTGAACCCAATATATCATGACTGCTAATTGTTCATAAAACTCAATGCAAATAATCTCTTGCAACTATAATAAACACATGATCATACCATCTATAATGGTAAATTATTTCTTTTATTGTCATTCTATGCAATACTAATCCCTTGCAAAATTCAAACCATATGAAGTATGTGTATTTACCCTACACACACGTGACACACAAAATGAACCCTTGCGTTTACATTTTTTATGCTCCACCTTTATAGTGAATTATGTTATTCAGGTTTGAAAAATACCCTCATGCGGTACATATACTAAATCAATCATGACAACTTTGAGCTAGAGATTTAATAATGACAACTTTGAGTTAGCCTTTAATATGATTTAACAACGTTCTATTGGTTAACATTTTTATCAAGATAAATTTGATTTTTTTTTCCATTTCCAAAAGATGAGGGTTTAAAGACGTAATCCACAATGGAAACATATCTTTTACAAAAAGGGATTGAAAAATTCATGCTTTTAGTTTTTCCTTTTTTTTTCCTCACTTTAGTTTGTTCATATTTTATCTCCTTGAGAGATTTTGTTTCGCTTAAAGTGTTGATGTTTCATGCTTATTAGAGATTGAATCTTTCTTCCTTCTATTCACAAGCGCACTCCATCTTCAATTTGACCTTTCTCAAAATAGTAAGAAGCGCGTCAAGGGAGAGAGAGAGCAATCAATTGTACAAATAAAGAGGAGAAAGGATATTTGGGTAGTCTTCAAAGTGATTAGAGAATAGAAAAATAATAAAAGATTTTGAGAATGGAAAGCATAAAATACAATAGGACAAGTATGATTAAGAAAGAAGGGTGGCACCCCATCAACAACCCTCTACAGGGTGTTTATTGACTTTTATATCTTTAGAAACTTCAATCTATTTGTTTCTTTTATTTGAAGTTCTAATAATAACTTTTGAAAATTCTTTTATAAAAATTCATATTAATAAAAGTCATCATTGTTAAGGATATGTTGAGATGTAAATTTCTATAGACAGTACCACTCAAAGATGCATAGAAATTTAGAAGAAGAATGTCTATGATATCTTTAGAGTTGATTGAGGCACAACTTAATGATAAAGACATAATATGTTATTTTACATGTGATAAAACTTGAGAGAAAAGTTATAATTGAGAGACAAATTATTTTAATCTCGAGATGTTTTTCCATTCACCTGCTTCTATTATTTTGTTAAAGTTTTTATGTATCACAAGAAAAATTTCATCATCATAAAAAGAGGAAGAAGAAGAAAAAGTGATATATCAATCTCCTAAGCAACAAAATCCTTACTAAATATATGAGCATTAAAATTTTGAAATCATTAAAATAGTAAAATTACTAATTCTTAGTGTTCATAATAACAGTAATTATAAAATTCACAAAACAAAAATTTTAAAATAAACAATAACACAATAATCAAGATACAAAATTAATATAAAACACTATCAATAGCTAAAAGTATAAAAAATACATAGTTGTCGAGCCATAGCGATAGACTAACATAAAGAAAGGCTAGTATGTGAAATTACAACATTACATTATAAAAATAATTTTTCTAGTGTACTTATATGTTTCATTAATAATTTTAAAGTCTTATTTGTGAAGATTATATTGGAAAATAATATACAAATTATACTTGAGGTAATTATAATACATGTATACTTCAAATAAGAAAATAAGAAAAAAAAAGTAAGGTATAAGGAAAGATTAATGCTTAAAGCAAGCACCTCTAGATTTAATAACAAATTGATTTCATTAGCACTCTCATATTCATGTTATCTCTTGTGAGTTTTTCTTGGCTTACACTTTAGTCTTCTTCTTCTTCTTCTTCTTCATTCTATATAATTAACTTTATTCCTTCACTTCTTTATTTTTCTTACTATCACCCATCCAAAGTCAATACTAAGGTTACCACTTGAAACTATTTATACCAACTTCACACTTACGACCATCATGAATGATCGAACAACTTCACCTCATTAAAATTATAAACCTCTCAATTTCTAGAGTAAAGTTGGAATAAACTCTAACGCTAGTCAAATCGAAATTTTAAAAGTCAATTATGATCAAGATAATCTAGCAGTTTCATCACCGACAATCTCGCGCTCAAACCTGAGGAAAATAGAAATAAGCTAATGGTGGATTATAGTTCGGAATGCTATGAAGAAGCCTAAAAAGATCATATTCGCTCAAAAATCATTCGTTTTGAACTAAAAAGGGATAAGTTCTTGAAAAACATATATCGGTGCTTGGAATAGTAAAAATATTCCAACAATACCATCAAACTCATAATTATATAAGGATTTTGAAAATATCAGTTTTAGAATTTTTCAGTATCTAAAAATATTTGATATAGTTCGTTTATGTGTATTTTCCTTACTATCGATATTTTAATTGTCTAGTCTACTATTCATTGTACTATTTCTATTATTCATCTATTTCTACTTTTCTACTAACTATTCTTGCACACTACCATTCCTATTCCTTAAAATTTACCATTCCGATAAAACTTTATTCACATCATTCCTTATACATTATTACTTTTCATTATAAAACAACAAATAAATAATTTTCTCCCTCCCCCATGCAAAATCGGTGCCTCCTTCTCCCCTACAATCTATTTATTTTTCTTTTTCATTTTATTTAATTACATCTAATTTTCACTCAAAAACTCTATAAATACCCATTTTCTTCTTCATACTTAACATATACTTCTCAAACCTTAACAAAACTCTACCAAATTTTCCTCTCAACTTCTATCTCTAACAATTCTCTCTCAAACACTCTCTACATTCACCACTCTTCCAAAAAAAAAAAAAAAATCACATTACTCATTTGTCTCTTTTCAAATCCTCTATTAAACAATAGGTAAAATTCCTACCACTATTTCTTTACCATGTCATGTAACTTAACATAACCATGGTGATGTGTATTTCCTACATATAAGTGTTATGGAAGCAACACTATGTTCATGTTTTGCTCTTATTCATGTACAAATCTCATTTTATTATTGTTATATTATTAAGTTGTTATTCTAATCTAACTCCTATATATTAATAGATATATTTATGTATATATTTCTTAGAGCATATAAGCTCACTAAGATAACATTTATTTATTTATGCATTGCAATTTATTTATTTACTCATTTCGTGTAACTTATTAAGACTAGTTATTCTAGTCTTAGACTTGTCATTATCAAGTAAAATAATCTTTTTACTTTTTAGGACTTGTCCATAATCTAAGTCCGGGGAGCCTTGACATAAATCTAAGACTCCCATTATTTTCCTTATTTCATTTTCTCGCTTTTCCTTACTGGACTAGTCCATTCTTAGTCCAGAAAGTCTTGATTTAAGCTAAGACTTCCCAATACTTGACCTTTACTTATTTGCTTATTTAATTTCTTATGCCCTTTTTTTTTTCTATGTGAGTTATTTTATAACTATATGTTCATATTCATGCATGGCCATAACGTTGTTGTCTTAATAAGATTTCATGGAAATAAGAGAAGTTACTTTCTCTAGTTAAAATTTAACTAAATTTCCAATAAACATGATTTTGTCACTTAGGAAAAGAAATTTCCATTTAAAACTTAGAATGATAGGGTTATAAAAATATTCAAGACAACAAAATAAATTATTTTCTTGCACGTAGAATAGGATTAGACTCTTAGGAAAAAAAAGTGACTTTTGAAACACTTAGGAAATTTTTCATTAAAAACTTAGAATTATGTTTCAATAAAATTCTCTTTAAAAGTTTATACAAGTTCATCACAAATTTTTAAGTATTATTATTATGATAAACTTCTTCAAGATTTAACTTAGTAGTTTCATTACACACCCTCTTTTCAAGCTACTAAAATAAAAATTAATTATTAAACCTTAAAATTGATAATTCTTTGCTATGCAAATTTTTCTTTAAAACTTATTGATAAGCTTTATACTAACACTTTAACAAATACTAAGAATAGGACAAGCTTTTCAAGTCAAGCTAAAAATCAACTCACTAGTTAAGAGTTCATTTAAGAAATAAAGTTTATAGATAACTTAAAGAACCAAAGTTTTGAGTGTAAATTTATTCCTAAAAGGTTAAGAAAATATAGTGATAATACGGAAAGCATTCAATTGTAGTGACTTAGGAATTTTAGTTTTCCTTAAAATGAATTAAAAGAGATTTTTTTGAACTTCAACTTCTCAAACTTCTAAAACAAATTGTTTTATGAAAATCATTAATGGGACAACTCCACTAGAATCATGCATATAATATGAGCCTACATATTTATTTAAAAAGGGTCTTTCATATATCTAAATATTTATGTGTTTGATATAGTACTTTTGGGTGAAGTAAAACTTGGAAAATTGTGTTTTTAAAGGCTAGGATTTTCATATGGAATCTGTCCCGACCCATTTTCAAACCCAAATGGCTTTTAATGTTAAAAATAACCTTAGAAATAGATAGATCTTTTCAAGTAGATAGAAAACGATATATAATATGAAAAATTCCAAGTTAAAATGAGCAAATTATGGCCATTTTAAGTTGAAATTTCCTTCTATCCGAATTTTAATGCAAATACTATAATAGAATTAGAAAGTTCAAGTAGAACTTCAATGAAATACTCATTCCAAGTATTTATTTCATTTAGGTAACAAAGCTTTGGAGGATTCGTATTCAGAGAACTATTATGAGTAAAGAATTTTGGCAAGAATCGTCGAGTGAGTTTATCCCCTACTTTTACGTACTTGTTTATGCTTGTAGCTAGATGCACTAGAAGTAGGAAAAAAGATGAAAATAGAATATGCATGATAATATTGGTTGAAAGTATACTAAGCATATCAAGACATGAATTGTTGTTAATTAAATTGTGTTTTATTATCATAATAGAGTATCTGTAAATTATATTATCACCTTTAAATTACCTTAATCACATATTAAGAGTTATATCAATTGATTCATGCATATCACATAGTGAGTCACATTACATTAGCTACTATGCTTGGTGAGACAAAGGTATACTAGTGGAGTTCGTGGGACCCATAAGTCTACAAGGATAGACGAATAGAGCCCAAAAGAACTACTTCAAGATGAGCGAATAGGAGCCCAAAAGAACTATTTTAGGATGGGTAAATAGGAGCCTAAAAGTACTATTTCAAGATGGAGTAAGTAGGAGCCCAAAATAAACTACATCATCGGATTTCAAAGATGAGTTTTAAAGAGCCCAAAATACTTAACCCTAAATGAAGGGGTAAATCCATTCAAACATATGATTCTCGACAAATCATATGTATTGTCTGCTCACGTGTTTGATGCATTTCATATGCCTGTCTAATAACTTATTTGATATTCTTGATGCAAGTACGTTAATCCAGGAATATTCTCACTAAGCTAGTTAAGCTTACACCTCTATAGACTTTTGTTGATACAAGACCGATATGTCTTTTGCCTGAGGACTCCATGTATCCGGGTGGAATTCTGTTTTAGGAAGCTTTTTGGGAAACCTTTTGAAGAGCTTAGAATAAATTTTCTTTAAAATTTTTTTGTTCTAGTATTGTTTCTTTTTGGTGTGAGACTAAGATTATATTATGATCTTTGGAGATTTATCGAGGGAATGCCCCTAAGATGGTGTAAAGATCATATTCCTATAATTTGAAGTTAAATATTTATGTACATTTCTAGTATGATATACTTACTTTCTTGAACTACACATCCTACTGATGTCTCCTACTATTGTAATAGACGCCTTACATATAGTGTCGAAACTTTCATATGACTTGAGGAAGTCATTCTTGAGCTTTAATACTATATATAGCGGACTACCACATCTAAGGTAACTTTGGGACGTGACAAAAATCCCCTACGCAATCGAATGCCTAAACTAATGGTGCTTAGAAATTACATGAATACTAAAGACATCCTAATCCTTTGTATATCTTTTTGTTCTAAACACTTTAGCCTTCACCACCAACACTTCACTCTAAACTTAGAATTGCATTAGTAGCCACACCACCACCCTTATAAGACAACTAAAATGCAACTAAGCTTCACTTGAGGTCTCTAGACTAGCTTTTTTTCCCCCTTTATTGCATAATAAAAAAATATATTGTCTCTATGCATCACAACTTGATTTATCAATCTTATAATTTTCTTTTAATGACCTACGACTAAACTAAATTAGAAAGAAGAGAAAGAACTGAAGAGTTGGCACCTAGATAATCGGTTGTTTACCTAAGCCATTCTAACAAGCTCTCCTAGTCTAATTATTAATCTTGACTTCACTTATGCTTATAAAAAGTACTCACTATCCAAATGAAAGATGTACCATTTTCTTTGCCTTTCTTTCTTTTTTTCTTTTCATGAATGTTTAACTTAATCAACCTTATATTTCTTTCCATGAACATATTCTAAGATGAATTTTAAATATTTTCATCAACTAAAAACATCTAAAATATCTACAATTATGAATATGAATAAAAAGAGTGTGTTCAAAAGCTAAATTTTAGAAAAACAAGTTACTAAGATCAAGTGTTAATATTAACTCATTAAAATTGTTAATAGGCTTCATTGACGTGTCAAATATCACCAAACTATTACTAAAATGAGTGACCAATCAAAATAAGTGGGAATAGCTTTTGATTGATTGATATTATGTTTTATTTACATTTTTGTAGTGTGAGTAAAGTAAGTAGATATAAGTTAATGTTTTGTTGATTCCTGTGGTCTTATGGATTATGGTTACTAAACTATGAAATGGGTATATTAAGATGGTTTAGTGGTAAAAGAAATTAACACAAGGCATGCAAAGTAACACATCCATATATTGTCGTAGTTGTGGCTACAGCCTCTCTCTCTCTCTCTCTATCTCTCTCTCGTTGCAGCATGCATGCTTTGCTTTCTTTTTATTGATTCAATCATGTCAAGGTGTCTTGTGGATGCATGTTTATATACATATATAGAGAGAGAGTATGTCTTTTAAGTAAATTAATTATGCTAGTAAAACTCTTTCGGGGAAATTCTATGGTCCTATCACTATTTTCTGTCACTATCCAACGGTATCAGTTTTTTATAGTATCAAACCGAAACCGAAACCGAAACCGAAAACAAAAAAAAATAAAAACCGTGATCCTAAACCAAACCAATAGATTGGTTAATCATATTTTTCGGATTGATTTTACGATTTCAATTCAATTTTTCTATTTCATTAGTTTTTTTGCACACCCCTACATCCAAACAATTATAAGCAAGCACCAAGACCGCCGCCATTTGAATAACCAATAATGGTGAGATCTCTCTCTCTCTTTATACACAAACACAATATATGTTTCATCCCTATTGCAAGGCCTCAAGATGAGAACGTTGCATATTTAAAGGGGAAAGAATATAATACCTATCTGAATAAAGTCCCATGTGGATTGCAGAAAACAATCAACATTATTTCATAGGTCGGTTATGACCTTGAATATAAAAAGGTTTATTAGTCTTCTGTTGTCTTGACTGTGGATTTTATACAAAGTAAATAATGTAATAAGTTTGTGATATTTATTACATCGCTATCATATTCCTTATAGTATTACAATTTAGTTACCTCTTATTTCATATAGAGTCATTTAATACAATTTAAGCACAAACCAAAGTAGGGAACATCATCATCATCACAATATTATTATTATTGTTATTTCCCCCAAGAACAAATTCACAGTGCCGTAGTTGACTGCTATCATATGTGGGTCCACTAATGGGGCCTCCTGTGGAGCGCGGGGCTTGGAAATAATTGATTTATCCATTTTCTTATCCTTAAAACCACTCTGCAATGCCCCTCTTCCACAAGTGGCTCTACCAACATTAATGAATGGGCTAATATATAGATCGAACTTTTTTTCAATATATAATTAAATATGAATTTTAAAGTGTTCGAGTTAATACTCAATTAAAGTTTTCCATATTAATTAATATTACCTCTCTGATTTTATTAGTTGAGTTAATACTCCCAATTAATATGAAATGTTATATGCTAGTAACCAATTAATTACTAGAAAATTAAACAATTGAACAAGAAAAATTAACACACAGGGTCTAATTAAATAACCAACTAGACAAATTAATTCCTTATTTTGTCTATTTAATTGTCAAAATTTCAAGTTTTTTCATATTTACTTGATACATATCACTTCTCATTTGCTAAGAGTGCCAACTCAGTAAACGGAGTTAGTTTTGTTAGATGATGTAATATTAATGATATGTAAACTTTGATTATATATTAAATTGAAGGTTTTGAAGTTCATATAGTTATTTGTACATTTCTAAAATGTTTATGAAATATCCTAAATTTTCGTTTAAGTTAATTAGATATTATTAGACTATTAGTATAAAAATACAGGTAATTTTGAACTGTAACTTAAATTTTGGTTTAAAGATTAATTTTAAAGGATTTAGCTAGTGGAGTTTTGCAAACCATGGGATATAATTAGATAGTTTAACCTAATTGAGCTACTAAATGAATTTAATTGAAATAAAGATTCTAATACCATAAATACTCAATTCAATTCATTAAACTACTTCAATCACCTATTTCAACAAATTTGAATTTATTTAATACCTTATAATTATTAAACTAAATTCCGTTTGTCAAGTTCAATCACGAAACCCCTAAATCATCGATTTAGTCATCTGAGCCTAAATTCTAGGTCCTTAAATCTTAGAAATTTAAAAATAATATTTTCTTTCAAATATCAATTCCTAAGCTCTTGAACTTCTAAATTAGAGTGAGATATCATTTTTTCTCTTATTAGAATTCCTAAACCTGATTTCTAATGCCAATTAGCTAAATTTCCTTCTTTACTTCCTAAGTTCAATTCTAATGCCCAAAACCCATAATCTAAGAAGCTAATTCATGGCATCAAAAGGTCAAGCCCATTAACCTAACTCAAGCCCAATTTTAGAAAAGCTCATTAGCATAAATCAGGCCCATGAAACCAAAGCACATAAACCCTTAAGATCATATTAGCTAACATACACCTTCACACATATTAAAATTCTCTAATGTGTAGAAAAGTCTAACAAGTAAACAGACCAAAATGACCTTAGCCAAGTCTTGAAGGTTTATAACCCTATGAAAAGACCAAAATGCCTTTAATTATTCAAGCAAAAGTACCAAAATGCCCATAACCCTAATGGAAATTATAAAACATCAAATAATGCAAATGTAGGGTTTAGAAAAACGTAATTTGTATTCTATTTGTAGTAGCCCCCAAACCCTTAAAATCCTCTAAACAACTCTCTCCAAATACACCAAAAATCCTATAACAACTTCTTTTGAAACCAAGCTTCTAATTGATAAGAAAATCCATTTTTTTTTTCATCATTTAATCATTCAATTTCTTCCATAAAATCTAATCTCTACTTCAATTTATTATTAGGTGAAATTTGAAGACAAAAACAAAGATTGAATTGGGGATTAGCATTAGAAGCATCATCAACCACTTGAAGTAGTAGGAGTAGAGATTTCTAGGATTTATTTGCTAAAATAAGTAATTTTAATTAATTTTTTTATTATGTTAATGACAGATATATGCATGTAAATTACTAAAAACAAATTTAGATTCAAGTATTGATTAATATATGTATATGTATGCATGAAAACCAGATTGAGCATGTATATATATCTATGTTACAATAGTTGTTGATTAGTGAAACTATAGCATGTTTATATGTGTATGTGTGTGTGTGCGCGCGCGCATGCTGAAACATGTATATAAATGTATGATTATGTTAGATTGATATGTTTTATTGAGATGAAATTATTAACCATATATATATGCAAGTATGGATGTATGCTTATATGTTGGAAATTGTGAAATTAGTGTAGATGATTACGGTTTAAGTCATGATTAGTGATTTTAATTGTGAAATATAAATCTAAGTATGAACTAGATGAAACAATGTAGAATAAACATGCTTTAGATGATTAAAATAGGCTTGAAGTTGAAAAAAATAAAGGAAATTCGAAAATTGCAAAACATGACTAAAACAGCCTCTAACATTGTATGGAGGCATCAATGTTGGAGGTTAAACCGGCAGCCAAACGGCCACTGTTGGCGATGGAACCTTATCGGAGCAATATACCCATATCTGCTTCACAAATCGGTGGTGAACCAGCCAAGAACAATCATCTTGGTGGTCAAATTTGAGTGAACCAATTGGTCGTCGTACTGGTCCCCCATTTCTATATAGATTGCATGTAATTGAAAATAAAACAATAATTAACTAATTAGTTAGGAAAAATGAACTTATAAACATGTAAATATATGTGTTAGGAAGTTTACATAAAAATTTGAGCTTAAGAACCCGAGTTTAAGATAATGAACCAATGGAAAAAGATAGGACGCACACTAGTTTTCTATAGAAATGAAAATATTGGAATTTAAGGTAAATTGATTGTAATCAAATGAATATGAAATAAAATGTAAATGATGTGTTTTCACATTAAAATACAAATTTTAAGATGAATAAATAATTATTACGATTTTAGAAATTTATTTAATAAAATAGGTATAAATATGACATTATAAGATAATATAAATATAATAGGAAACTAGTTTAAATTCCTTCATATATTTAGATGTAAAAATAGATTGTAAATGATATAAAAAGATAATTATATTTTAAATGAGTTAGTTTACTTAATAAAAGTTAATTAGATTTAACATAGGATATGTTATTTAAAATACTATTTAATGACCTAATTACATAAAATGAGTTCAATAGCTTGACTGATTAATTCTATCCAACTTGGCCAGATAGAGTTAATGTAGACTTATGAACTAATATTGGTTTAGTAAATTCTTCAAAAAACCAATAATTTACACTTGACTATTACTCAAAATAGTGAACTCCAGTAAGACCATATTAATTTACAATTGGCTTAAGATAAACTATGAATAATAAGGTGAATATGTTGTTTCAAATGAAGATTCACTAGAAACATGAGTCTTTTATGTGAGTTTAATATAAATTAATAATTGATTTAAATGCTTATATGAATAAATCTTTTAAGCAGATATCTATTAGGAGTCTATCCCCTACTTTAACTTCCAGTCTGTCATCTACTATTTAGAATACATATTTTGTACCAGGTATACAGCGACTTGTGTGTTGTTTGCTAAGATAGGCATCCTAATTCGTTTAACACGGTTCGAGGGGCGACAACGTTACTAGGCCGTACCGTACGATAGTTAGACACTTAGGCCATCCCCCATCATTGACATTGGATAAATGATGGTTATTCGTGGCTCAGTAGGTAACTAATAAGGAGAACGGTATCGAGATAACATTTATTCATATTAGAAAGAAGTTGTATTAAGCAGTTTAATATATGGGCTCTATTACTCTGCTTAATCACAATGGACTAATATGTATAAAAATGAGTAATGATTGTAACCCCTAGATGAGGCTATTTACTAGACGTTCCTATAGGGGATATAGGTATTCGGGCTGCCTATATCAATCCCCTACGCAGTTACTGCTACTCAGGACCTCTAGGATCCCAGCGTGTTACCGGAGTGTGAGTGCTCTATTATTATTTGCTACACTTTAATTTAAATATATAAACTATTGATTGTTGCATTGCATTTAGAATAAGTGTGTGTACCCATTTCGTGTGTGCTTGAGTTACTGTCATACTAGATTTCGACTCATTCCATTCTTTTTCAGGTGTTGATGATTATGGTGATGATACCTATGATTACATGAGGTATGGAACAGACTTTGATGAGTCTCTTGACGAGTGGTGTGACCATGATCTGTTGGATCATTATCTTATTTCTATTTTATAAACTTCACTATCAAACTAATTTTTTAATAAGGGTCCATCTCTGAGCCCATGATTTGTATTTTAAGATACTTGAAACTCTTTATTTTAAAATACCTGGTGGTATGGTACTGAGTTATATATATATATTGGTCTACTCTCTGGAGTAGCCTATTTGAGAAATGTTTTGAGAAATTTATTTTCCACTAAAAAATTTCCAATTGTTTCCACAAACTAATTCAACAATTTCATAATCTAAAATTTATTTAGTAACAATTACGATAAACTGTAAACTAAGTTAGTCTTAGCATATAACGCCTAAGCGTTATGTATGGCGGACTGGATCGACCTTGAACCAACTCAGGACGTGACAGTTTGAGTACTAAAATGTGATACTAAATGTTAATGAATCCAAGCTATATTCGACTAAAACACTACTTACACTTACTTCTTTTGAGAAAGTAGAAAACCCGAGCTGTGCTAATATGGATGTTAGTAATATATATATCACAAACCACAAAACATATGTTAAATAATAGTTTTTCTATTCTATTTACCATTTGTCAACGTGATTTTTTATGGTAAGAAATTTCTATCATTAGGTAAATAGATATTTCTTTTGATGACTTGCTCTTCTGATTATAAATTTCACTAATGAAATAAAATTGAAATTTTAATAAATGAGCAAATCTCAATCGTTTTCGTAAAGATGCATGTTGTCCAGATTACGGTGGGCAATTCTTCAAGGAGATTCTGAAAGAACAAAGTTCACATATAAAGCAAAAAAAGATTGGGGAATATGCTACCCATCATGTTTGCATAATTCCACTAATTCACGTCTCCTCTTGGTAACGAGGCTTTCTCCTTTTTTGCCTCAATCATCTCAGTCCTTGCTCTCTCCTTTACCAAGCTTCTTTATATATATAACCTAAATCAAACGATCTAATCCAAGTATTCCCTATCAAAGTCTTATTCCCCGGGTCGGTGACAAGCTCAGTACAATTATTGATGGGACGATTCTTTTCTTCTCGCGGTAACCTTATTGATTCCCCAAACATTTCCTTGTACTTGGAATATACGGCTGTTTATTTCCACATGCCATATAGTATTTATGAGGAGATCTATATATGTTAATTATTCAATGATAATGAAAGTCCAGCACTTTTATGATCAATTTAAGAATAGTCAAAAACCCGTTTTCCCCACGGCTATTGATTATGATATATATTAAAAATTATCTTTATAATTGGCTTTATAATGGAACTGAATTGGTGAATAAGCATGATGTAGAAATAATATACTAAGAGAAAATTGGATGTGAAGAACATGAATTTTGGAATATTAAATAAAAACTATTCCCACAATTAAACAAAGACATAGAATGGTATATATATTTGAATATTTGTAACAAAATAGAAATAAAATATTATAAACTATAAAAAAAACCAAACATACTCCTTTCACTTTAATAATAAATATCTATAATAATAATAGTGAATTTATCATAGATATTATCATGATTATGATATTAACAAACTATATATTTATAAATTGTTATAGATATCGGGTAGACGTTCAGAATTAATAAAAATAAATATCGGATACCTTGGTTTTATATGATAACTAATTAGGTTTTTTTTTTTTTTTTTTTTTTTTTTTTTTTTTTTTTGGTGGCGGGGTGGGGTGGGGTTGGGGGTTTTATATCTTATCCTACTTGACCAAAGGAGTGAAAAGTTGGTCGGTTAAGAGGGCATGTGGCGATCATTTGTCGCATACAATGTGGGATAACCGCGTAGGTTTGTGGCATTATTCATCATGTCTTACATGGCATACGACGATTTCTTGAAGTGAATATATAATGGGCGATTGAGTTGCTTCTTATTGCTAATCAAGTTGGATTAACACTATGGTTCATGATGGTAAAGATTTTTAGGCATGTGGTAGTTATTGTATGTTGGGCGGTGCCGTTAAGTAGTAGACCAAATTTAGGTTAAATAAACATGCATGTTTGTGTGTGATCGTTCCACATCAACAAACGATAACCTTGGACCAGGCTTTTATGGCTGCAACTGTTCTATTGGAATGATAAAGCAATCAGGTACTTAAGCATAGGGTGGCTTAAAAAAAAAAAAAGTCAATAAGGTGCATGTTGGATACGGTTGCCATTCAAAGAATGAAGTTATAATAGAAGTTATCTTATGTTCTAATATTAATCGAAAATTCTGTAATCCTGTCATTAACTTTGATGGGATTGATTTTGTTACCATCCGACCATTCGCACTATACTTAATCGTGATCAAATCATTAGTTAATATTTCATATACTACATTTATTTTAAAAGTTAGATTAATGACGGGACGGTCTGGGACCGTAGAAGTTCTTGCTATCCATTGGTTAGAGGCTATGCACTATACAGTATGAAATAAAGGAGCGAATTGAATTGTATTCAAGTGGATGTAATAGAGTTATTTATTTAATTGGTATATAACATAAACGAAATAATTAGAAGAATAGAAGTAAAATATCTATTATACCCTTATTATATTTATGAGAGAGATGATAGTTCTATGTGTGGTATCTCAAAAGTAAGGGTATTTATAAAAGATTGAGAATAAACTATTAAATAATAATTAAATATTGAGTACAAAATTCATAGATATGAGATTTTTGTAAATCAAATCACTCATACTTTTATACCAAAACTTTGTACAAAATTTAATTGGTGCTTGAATTTGTCAAATTAATACATAGTTAAATTTTTTATGGCTATTTGTACTACTCCTGATACTATTTCTCCATTTATTGACATCTTATTGAGGAATTTTTACTCTTTCCCCATGAAACATTAGTAAGTGATTTCTTTGAATGCTAATGCGTTCAAGTCAAGGCGTTGTGTTTTTTTCTTTTATTTTTCTTTTTGTTTATTTTTTTCCACTCTACTTTTCTTCTTCAATTGAAACCGCAAATTCCTCAACTCCTCCGCAAATTTGATAATAATTTTGATCATTCATTGTTCGCCTTTCCTTTTCCTGTAAACCTTCAACTTAAACACAAAATTTCTTACATAATCTCCCTTTATTTGTTTCGTCAAGTCATATTGTTGTTTTAAAAGAAGGTAATAATAATAATAATAGAAGAAGATTCTTCCCAAATCAACGCCAAATTAAAGGTAGTTTTTCCACGCTTTCACTGTAGACAGACACCCACGTTGGCGTGCTCGTCCGATTCCGGGGATGCTAAGTTCCACTATATTTCTTTTCACGAAAGATAAGGACTCCTACTCGAATATCTTCTATAATTTACTCTTCCTTTTTCGTTTCATTTTTGTGTGTCTAAAAAATGAAAATCAATAAAAACAAACAAAAGACTTCCATAACCCAGATTCCCAGTGTGCCATATCAATTTCCCAATTGAATAAGACTTCAACAATTGTATAGAATCTCAACCATCCATCGGGACGATAAGGCTGGAAGAATCGTGAAATGCAAGAGCAAATTATGTTCATTCGTTTCTTTTCTATTTTTAAAGCACCCACATTTTTTTTTTTCACAATAAATAATATATTATATAGAGGGAGCTTTTTCAAATTTAAGTGAATGAGAACGACTTATCTTCTAGCGTGATTTTAGGATGTTCCGAGCACTTTTGGGAACATTTTCTTGTAAAATTATGAAAAACAAGTTACAACTTTATGTACTTTTATGAACTATTGTGCGTGATTAAGAACTCAGAAGAAAATTTACAAACCACAAATTATTTGACCGTTAAAACAACTATAGTGATTGGTATATCAACTATTTTAGTGGTACAATAACTGTTGATAATAGACTTTATCATTAAATAGTCGATAAAACTAGTTCTATTAAAATTAAAAGATAATAGAAGAAGTTATTATATAAATTACACTAATAAATTAAGAAATCTGGATAACACTACATTTTAATATATAGTTCTATATGAATTTGAGAATCACCACAAAATAATTCCTCTCCGAAACGTTCATCGCATATTTTATTATTACAAACTTCGCTAAACAATAATAAACTTGAAGTATATCAATTAATAAAGTATTAATAAATTACTTCTGCGAACTCAAATACTTTGGCAAATTCAAAGAGCAGTTAAAAAACTCAAAACAAAAACTAGAAACGAGAGTAAAATTATGAATCTAAGATTTACATGAAATGTAATAGAATACTAAAAAAAAAAATGAAAAACGAGAAGGAACTCTACAAATTTAAACATTTTCACAAAATGAAAAGTCCAAATATGTGTTTTAAGAAAAATATTCAAAATAATTCTCCATTTAAGTTACTAGTTTTTGAGGTGTTTCACTATATTTTATATATCTTTACTTATTTCATAGAAAAATAATGAAATATAGACATTTTACGTACTTTTTTGTCCAACAAGAAGCTTCAAGAAAAATTAAGATGTTTAACTTCATTTCACTTATTCCTTATAAAGAGTTATTATGATATTTAGTTAGCCATAATAATGATTCATTAGGAACACTTATTATGGAGAAAGAAAAAGGTAGAATAGTCCTTAATTATTCAAAACTTTGAATAACAATTCAATACTAAAATGACACTCCATTTAAGTTACAAGTGTTTGAGGTTTGTTTCGCGGTTTCATAGAAAAATAACTAAATATAGACACTTTATATTTTTTATCCTTGGCCAAAAAAAATATATACTTTTTTATCCAACAAAGAACTTGAAGAAAATTAACTCATTTCTTTGTAATAGCAATTTTATTATAGTATTATTTCTTATAAAGAGCTATTATGACATTTAATTGGTCATAATAGCGATTTATAACAAATCCCTATTAAAAATTAATTTTGAATATCCATTAATTACTAGACATATGAAAAACACTTTAATGCTAGATTTTTTTATATCCTCATTTAAATAAAAAATTATTAATACAACTCTATTTCATTACTTGCGGATATTAACTTCATCATAGTTTTATTCATTTAACAAAGTGAGTGAGTACCTAGGAACGTAACAACTTTTATAGATGTTTCAATTTCTTGAGAGTTTATTTTATTTTATTTAAAAATACAAAAAAAAAAATAAAGAACCTTATGGAGAGGATAAGACAGCTGGATTTTCAAATATTACATTTTATATACAAAAAAGATTTTTTTTAAGGAAAAAAAAAAACATTTTAATTCAATCATTTTGTTCAACATTCATTTGTCATGCATGCAGGCCTCATTTGAGTTCTATTTATAGAGGATCATGTCCCATTGTAAACCACGAACAGGGGTTATTAAGGTGGCATCCTTAGGTTGCTAAGTTATTACTTCATTAAAACTCCTCATAGGGGGAAAAAAAAAAGGGCAAAAAGAGCATACACCAATCTCTAAGACATTAAACATCATTCTCCCTCCTTCCACAATCATCTTTGAGGATAATAATTGAATCACCATGAAAATGGCTCCACAAGTACCACTAGATGTGTTCAAGGACACTCCCACCAAGGCTTCTCAACATGGCCACACATCAAGAAGAGCTTTTGTGACCTTTCTAGCAGGAAATGGTGATTATGTCAAAGGTGTTGTCGGATTAGCTAAGGGCTTGCGGAAGGCCAGGAGTGCATACCCACTTGTTGTGGCGGTCTTGCCGGACGTGCCGACGGAGCACCGTGAGATCTTGATCAACCAGGGTTGCATCGTTCGTGAGATTGAGCCTATTTATCCACCTGAAAATCAAATTCAGTTTGCAATGGCTTATTATGTGATCAACTACTCAAAACTTCGTATTTGGAATGTAAGTATTGATTTATAACTACATAAGTCTTTTCACTCATCCTTTATCTATATATAAGTTTAAATTTTTCACTTTTTTTTTCTTTTCTCCAAAGTAAAAAAAGAGAATTTTAGAATTTAATTGTGATAATAAAATGGATATGAGAACTTCATTAGAAGTCATTAATTATGATTAAAATTTCAGATGTAAGTAAATTTAGCGATACATATAAATATATAAATACATATATAGGATGGTTTTGAGAAAAAGAAAAATGAACCAAAATTTTCTGTAAACTAAATTTTGCACGACCTGTAGGAATTGGATCAATAATTTTATCGTTTCTTAGGATGAACACGTTGAATACCCTTAATGGGCCTTTTTCGATTTTATCATAGTAGAGCTTTATGGAGTATCAATTTTATCCAATTTATTTTCAGATATGATTTTCATATCGTCTTAGTTTAACCTGGAGACATTCTAATATTCTTTAGGTAAGTTATCATGCAAACCAGAAAAATTCAGAACTAAGGATGATGATGATGATGATAGGTCTAGTTCCTTCAAATTTTATTTTTATTCACGTACGGGCATAAAACTTTATAAACCATTGCGCTGGACAAAATGTGAGCTAGATAGATAATAATATGTACTCGGTGTGATGAGCTGTCATTGAAACTTAAAACTTACTCTATCCTATATGTTTTGGTAGGTTCTAAATAGTATTAAAGCTTATAATGTAGGCATTGGAGTCTCTATCTGAACCCATCGTAAAACCTATCATTATATATTATAGCATGCAGGGTATAGATTTAAAAATATTATGTCCTCACCTATAATAAATCCATAATTAATAAATTTAGTGATCTCACGAGGTTATTAAAGTATTATATAAATATTTTAAGGACCTTTTTTTTCCTAAAAAATATTACTAGTTTATTACTGAGATTCTTTATATGTAGGGGGGAAAAAAAAAAAGTTAGCTAGATAGTCCCTAGACTATCCATCTTTCGTAAGATCCTTCATTAAAAGTTTATCACATAGAATACAGTATAGTAGTTGTGCTATATGCAGTACTATTTTTTCATGCAACAAACCCTCAATGAAGGGTGTACCTGCCTTTTATTCCTTTATACGAGGTCTTTCATATCATTTTAAGTTTTATAGGTCTCATATATTTTTACATAATACATTTAAATAATAAAAAAAAATAAATAACTATAGAAAGATGTGAACAGCCTTACTTTTTGGGATCATTGACAAAGGACCCAAAAAAATTTAAAGAACCTCTCCCATTACTAACAACCACAAAAAATAACATCCTTAACATAGAAATATGTGTCAAGTACCCCCAATGAGGATGCTTTAATGGGTGCCCTAGAAATAGTTAATAATTAGGTATCCTTGTCGTAACTTTTATATTTTACTTATTGATATAATTTTATTAATTATTTTATAAATTATTTCATGGGTAAAAGATATATATATATATATTATATAAAATAAATCTAAAGTAAAACCCTCACTACTTTTTTATTAACTATAATAGTAAATCCTTATAATCTTATTTCTTATGAAGAGTTACTATGATATTTAATTGACCGTTATAGTGATTCCATGCGAAATTCCTTTTACTTTTTGTCATAGATATAGAGCAAGATAAATTTCATTATTGTTCATTTCATAAATACTCAAGGCCTAAGTCTATTTGCCTTAAAAAGTGAAAATCTAATGTACATTTCATCATGGCCAAAAAAAGACATGTATATTTGATCGGTTTTTCCCTTTTTGCCTCTTTTTTCTTATAAGTACTTCGAAGATAGATTTCAACTACCTGATAGCACTTTTTAATATATCGTTTGAAATTATATTATTAGATTCACAACATATGCTCTCATGAAATATTTGTGATTGCAAAATAAGTGATATATATAATTAGATATTACTGGTTTGGTGAATGTAGTAGCTATAAATACATAGAAAAATTGGTCGTTCAAATAAGAATTTTTTATTATAAAAGTATATTGAAAAATTTTACAAATTCCACAGACACCCCTTAATTTTAGAGGGACCAATTGCTACTTTTTGGAACATATAATAATATTAAATAAATATAGCATAATGAAGGTGAAATTTGTGAAATTTTATAGAACTGTCATGTATTACTATCATACGCTGCGCGAGGGACCACCACTCGCTGCTTTGGAAAATTCTATGAGAATATTATTTAGAAATATCGCCCAAGGGACAGCTCTAATTTTGTCGTCGACCAAACCAATAATAGATAGATATTCTTAATTTTAACATGTGATTACGATATATCGCATTGTATATAGAGAAAAAGCTAGTCCAGTTTATTCATTAATTGCATGAAAATCGCTTTCTTAAGTATAGTAGAGTGAAATATCAGCGGAATCACAATAAGATCTGTCCTTGCCTAAGACGGATCTGTTTTGCTTCATTATATTCTTATCGTTTTAGTATTTTATTATATTATATTATTTTTAAATAGATATTTATTAATAAACATATACAAATAAAAATAAATATATATTTTTATTTATAAACAAATCGAATAAATTAGATACAGATAATATACAAATAAAATACAAATACAAATAAAAATTAGATAATCTAAATAATATGGATTCTTCATGAAAGTCAATTAAATAGTAATCGTAGATTTCACATGCATAATAATATAATAAAAAATATGCATATGTATTTCCTTCATGAAGATCTTAAATTGACGTCCCTTCTATTGCGCAAATTTAAGCCCTTGGAAATTTAAGTAATACGTGAACAAGAGAAATTAGAGGATTTGTCCAGCAAAATATGTACAGATCAAGATAAAATTAACAAAAGAGTGGCTTCCATCAAATAAACAGTAAACAATAGATATATACCTTTTATTATATTTCTATTTAGGAAAATTTTATGTCCCTTCTTTTTTTTTTTTTTTTTTTCCTAATGGGTTGGTCCTATTCATATATCAAAGTGTAATTCCACTATTGTAACAATACTTGATATACCAATTATTATGTATAATTTAATAGTAAAAATTGTTTGGATAATCCAGTCACAGCAGCATATAAGTTCCCTTTGATTTAAAAAAGATAATACTGAAACCCTAACTAAATTTAAATATTTTTAATTCTACGTCTAATACTAGAAGTTACTAAAAATTATATTTAATCGTAAATACTAACATATATGTGCCTATACTATAATGTTGTTTATGGGATACGTAGTTTGAAGAATACAGCAAGATGATTTATTTGGATGCGGACATTCAAGTATTCGACAACATAGACCATTTATTTGACGCCGAGGATGGGTACTTCTATGCTGTAAAGGACTGTTTCTGTGAGAAAACATGGAGCCACTCCCCACAGTACTCCATCGGATATTGCCAGCAATGTCCCGACAAGGTGACTTGGCCTGTTGAAATGGGCTCACCACCACCTTTGTACTTCAACGCCGGGATGTTCGTGTTCGAACCCAACCACCAAACTTATGAAAACCTCCTCCAGACTCTCAAGATCACTCCTCCAACACCATTTGCTGAACAGGTAATTATGAATATTAATATACCTATCCACACCAAACCATAAGAATCGATAAAAGTTGAGAAAAGAGATATCAGAATCCTTAAAGTTAGGTTAACAAGAAATTAATTGCTTTGTATGCTATCATATGTGGTTATGGATGGAAAATGCAAAAATTGTAGTTCCACGTCATGATAGAAAGTTTGAATTATCTTAGGTATTTTAGACAAAAAGAGCTACAACCAACACGAATCAATTTCACATCAACTCTCTTTTAACAAGTTATATCAGAACGCAATTCTTTTAAAATTTAACTCGATGCCCAACAAGGTTCATGGTAATGGAAAAGACAAATTACAACTAAGTCAGTAAATTGATAGTCATTTTAGACACAAAGATCATACCAATTAATATGGATCAATTCCACATCAACTCCCATATTAAGGCCCACGCACTCCGAGAAGTGCATGGTTTGATTGAAAAAAAAAAAAAAAGCATCCCTTAACTAAACCAATAAATAATGGAAGAAAAAAAACAGAATCCAATAAATGTTATAACTTTCTCAGACTTTCATGGAAAATCATATATGCACATAGAGACGTAGGATTTCCATAATCGTTTATTGTTTTGGGTTTACACAACACATTTTAAATTTTCTATTTCTTTAGCTCATGTACAAAAGAGATCTAAGTTTTTAAATATGTTTTTGCACAGGATTTCTTGAACATGTTCTTCCAGCAGACATACAAGCCCATTCCTCTTGTATACAACCTTGTTCTAGCCATGCTATGGCGCCATCCAGAGAACGTTGAGCTTGAAAATGTCAAAGTCGTCCATTACTGTGCTGCTGTGAGTTATTTATAAATGCCTTTGCATATATATATAACATCGTATTTCAAAAAAGATTCGATGAGTGTCATATATCACGTGTTAAGGACCACGATTTGCCGAGTATACATTATATTTAACGGTTTGATGCTGAATATAAATTAACCCATCCATATTGCTTCTAGGGTTCCAAGCCATGGAGGTACACGGGCAAGGAAACCAACATGGATAGAGATGACATAAAGATGCTAGTGAGCAAGTGGTGGGACATCTACAACGATGAGTCACTTGATTTGAAGACTGAAACCACTACTATTCAAGCAGATGACCAGACATTCTCTAAGCCGTCCATCATGGCCTCCAGGCATGATCCTGCTGTTACCTACATCCCTGCTCCATCTGCTGCATAAATATGATTATGTCCCTAAAGTATGTTCTTAGAGATAGTTTTCAATTTTTACATATAAATAGTTGGTGTTTGTGTTTTTTAGTATATGTATATGTATATTTCTTTTTTCTTTGTTGGGTTCTCCTCTTGTCAAGAATTGTCACTAGTATTCCTTTATGAATAATGATGAACTAAAGATTATATTATAAACCTAAATCCCGTAGTCCCCACTTCTCTGGCAGCAAGGATTGGGTTGGTGTTGCTACATGCAATATGTATTATTGTCAATCCATCTGTATAACGGCAATTGTTGTTAATTACCCCTATAAACTACATCTTAATAATTTTAATGTTATAATAGTAATGAAATATGCCACTATGAAATTACATATATAATCGGTCCCTAGAGGAAATAACACTTCTATAATTTTTCAATCACCCAAAATCTAAAAGAGTGGAAGAAAGGATTATTTGGCACCAAATAATGCATATTGTTTTGTATTTACCTATATCCAATTAGTTGCAAGTTACAAGTCCATATAAAATCTAAAAGAATAAAAAATATAATTAATAAACACGTGATATGATAGGATATGATAAATGAGGTAGGAGGCAAAAATATTATCTTTTCTTCATCAGTACTCTTCAAATCTCCAAATATGATAGGATAGGGTAAATTTTACTAACGATACTTAAACTTTCTTGATTTAACGGTTTTATAATTAAAAAAAAATTCTGTATAAAAAAATACTTGAACTTTTTAATTTTTTCAACGGTGGTCATTATGGCAAGATTCCTACCAAAACTCCAATGAACTGCTAACGTGTCTATTTTTTCGATCCTATCTAGTGTATTATCTATCCTAGTCAGACTATCTCCTTTTTTTTATTATTATAATAAACTAATTTATGTGCCATATCCATATCTACCCTTGTTTCTGTCTCTATTTGTCCTTTCTTTCTCATTAATATGTTGTTTTTCTCCTTCACCCCTGATATCTACTCAATTGTCTTTCTCACTCCTACTTTCCATCTTTACCTACAATGAAACCCTATTTTCTTTTACTTTTCAGTCCCACCACTGATTCACCCATAACCGACACTATCACTCCACATGGTATACTAGTTAGATTCCAATCGCTTGGAGCATATGGTCTTGTTTTCTGGAAAGAGAAATTATGATTGTGGACCACCCAAATACTGTAGGCCAACCTGTAAAGGTTGTCTCTCTCACATCGCAAAGTCATAGAACTGTAGGTTTATGTTTTTTTTTTCCAAATGAAAGTCATTTATCTCTCTAAGTTAGGGTACCTTGGTGATAACACATTATAATCTTATTTTGTGGTGGGTTGTCTTGTTTTTGTTTGTTTATGTAATATGTAAATGCTATACTGATCTCACTTCTATGTGTTATAAAATGCATGTTCCTCGTTTGCGTATTTCTAAAAATAGGGGATGGGTACTGCTCTGTGGTGTTGCATTGTAATGGGTTTTTTTTGGTGAGTGGTCTTACATGAATGGTGAAGTTCAAATTTTTTACTGGTGCCACATGGACACAATGAGTATGGTTTGCCTAGACAAATGGCTGCAGAGATTAAGGGTAGGTGGTATGGTCATGTATTATAAGAAATTACCTGGTAAGGATTTCAATAATGACATGGTGGAAATGGGAAATGAAGCCAATGTACTTTGTACGTGTGTTAAGGTGGATGAAAATAGGAGTGTAGATGTATACATGAGGCACATAGGGAAGTAGGACTATATACTAAGGTTATAATTAAAGAAATTGTGAATGAAGAATATAAGGAAAGAAGTCATCATGTTAGTGTAGGCAATGATGATAAGGGCAATGACCAGAGGAATGTAGCTACTGATAATTTTGTTCTCCAGTGGCTAAACAAGTATTTCATACAACTAGTGAACTTACACCTAGCTCTATAGGGAGGAGTATTTGGTTTGATGAAGCAGGTAACAATTCATATGTTTCAAATGCAGATGAAAGTTATGGAACTGAGGCTGTAGTGACACATGAGGATTATGGAGATTTCTTAGGTCAAATAAGGGTTAATATGTTCTAACCATAAGCGACATGCAACCTAATAGTGAAGACAAAGTGATGAAAATGATACAACGGATGTGTCAGTTTGAATATCCAACACACTATTCTTAGTAGAGACTGAACAAGTTAGTGGAGAGTCAAATGAAGATGAAGCTGAACCAAATGAAGAGGTGGATCTTGTTGAGTCAGACTATGATATTGCCGATGGAGATGATGACTACCAAGAGGTAATAGTCAGTGATGGGAGAAACAGGAACAAAGGTAGACTAAAGTCAAATCAAGACTTGGTTGAGTCATCAACTAGGGTGTTAGTTGATGAGGTGGATGGACATGATAGTGACTATGCTTATTAGATGATTTGCAATCAGAAAATGGCAGTGATGGGTTTGAAAAAGTCCATTACCCAAAGTTTGATAAGCCAGAGACATGAGGAACCCAAATCTACTTCTTGGGATTCAATTCAACAGCTTTAAGCAGTTCAAAAATTCTTGCAAAAATTGGTCAATAAAAATAGATTTCAAGTGCACTTTCCAGTGAATGACAAGAGAAGGTGTGTTTGCAAATGCTATAATACAGGCTACCCATTTAGGGTATTTGCAAGCAGAAGGTCAAAGACAGATCCAACCATTCAAATCAAAAATACCAATTTTGACCATACGTGGTAAGGTCTTCCAAAACTTCCATGTGACATCTAACCGATTAGCTGGTAAGTACTTGGAGAGATTTAGGGTAGATCCATGTTGGAGTCTTCTTAGGTTCATAGCTACAGTGAAGGAAGATGCAGGCTTTCCATGGGTCATATGAATGGTTGGAGAGCAAAAAAAATAAAGTAACAAAGATAGTAGATGAAGACGAGACTGTACAATATGCTAATCTACTGAGCTATGCGATGGAGCTAATGAAGAAGAATCCAGGCACAACAATTGTAATCTCTGCAAATTTGGGAATTTTCGAGGGGATTTATGTATGTCTTTGACCATTAAAGGAAGCCTTTAAGAGGAGGTATTGTCCTCTCATTAGTGTTTATGGAACTTTCCTAAAAGGACTATATAGAGGGCAATTGTTATATGCTATTAGGATAGATCCTCTTGATTGCATGATTTCCTATCTCATATGTTATTGTTTAGATAGAAAATAAAGAGAACTAGAAGTGGTTTCTAAAGCTTATAGGAGAAGATCTTCAAATACCTAATACCCACCATATTAGCCTTATGTCAGATCGCTAGAAGGTCTTGTTTTTATCCTATCTTGAGCTCTTAATGTCCTTAAATATCCTAATATTTTGTATTAGCTGAACCATGTGTTTTATTCATGTTTTTCAGGGGATGGTACAAGCTATGAAAGAGTTATATCCAAATTTTAAATATCAAAATTATGTGAGACACATATGGACAAACTTCAAGAAAAGGTACACTAGTACCGTCTTAGTATGTATTTTCTTTTTCTTTTTCTTTGTTCCAAATCTGGTCATATGTGTTAAAGTTGTCTAAAATTAGAAGGGGTGGGAAAAAGCTCAAAGATTTGCTATGGAATGCTACAAGGTTAACATATGTGCAAAGATTTGATTTTTAGATGGTAGAATTGGAGAAAGAGAGCAAAGAAGCAAAAGAGTGGCTAAGTTATATCCCAAGGGAGAGATGGTCTAGGGCATTTTTCTCAAATTTCTCAAAATGTTATATGCTATTGAACAATTTACACGAATGCTTTAACAAGTGAGTTTTAAATGCTATTTTGGTTCCCTTTAACTTGAGATGCAATCTTGTTTATCTTACTTATGGTGTTTCAATTGGATGCTGGGTATATATTAGATGCTAGGAGTAAGGCAATTGTGACCATGATGGATATGATTAAGGTAAAACTATTGAGAAGGTTAAAATAGAAAAGAGATTGGATGCAAAAGTATATTGACCAAGGGAAAAGGTATCTATGCCCCAAAATAATGAAGAAGTTGATAAAGTTAATAAATGAATTAGTAAACTATTACTTAGATTTTAATGGAGGGCCAAAGGCAGCATGCTATGGTTTTGGTAATACATATGTAGTAGATATGGCAAAAAGGACATGTACTTGTAGGAGATGGGAGCTGAGTGGTATTCCATGCGCTCATGCAATTGCATGTATCATTACAAATAACGAACAGCCCGAACACTACTTCATGAATGCTATAAGGTGAGCACTTGTATGGAGGTGTGTAAGTTCTATATAAATTTGATTAAAGGTGAAGAAAGGTGGCTACAACCATAAGAAGACTTGTTCCCAATCTAACCCTCAAAGTAGGTAGAGAAGAAAAGGGGAAGAAAGGCCATGAATAGAAGGAAGGAACTAGAGGAGTTACAAAGTCCAAAAACATGTCACAAGAAGATTACCAGAAAAGGGACGATTTAAATGACATGCACAATATGTGGTTTAAAAGACCACAACAAAAGATTTCATGCAAAGGGTCAAAATAAAGTACAATGAAGTGCATTATGCTTTATTAAATGAATCTCACTCTGTTTTTTAGTTATTATTGCTTAAGTCTGTGTTTCCCAATAATGCATAACAGAAAGAGGAAGATAAGAGAGGAATTGATGCGGCCAAACCAAAGTATGGAGCAAGCTTGTGAAGAAGTGCAAACTGAGCAAGGCAATCATGATGAAATTGAAATAAATTCTAATGTAGTTCCTCAAACAAGTCGAGACACTCAACCTATTGAAGAACAATCTACAGTAGGAGGCAATGAAACAGCACTAGTATATGTGGATGTGGTGAATGATGCTAGTGTCATAAGAGGAAAAGAAAAGGAGCAAAATGAAATATTTAACAGCTGCTGTTAATTTCTTTGTTTAAGATATGTGTCTTAGGACCGCAAGGCCAAGTGCTTATGTTGATTTTGGACAATTTTTGTATTTTTGGAACATATTCCTAAGACCACCCTATTTATTTTCTGCTCTACATGAAGCAAAGTAGTTTCGTATTTTTGGCTAATCTTTTGTGTTGGTGTGGCAAGGCCAAACGTTCTATTTTTGTTCAAGTCAATGGATTGTGTAGGTAGAAATATGGATGTAAAATGGATTCTCCATTAAGTTTAATGCTCAATATCTCCAACTATTTATATCATTTTGGTTTCTATTTCTTCTTGTTGGGTTGCTTCATCCTCTTTACTTTTGTAAGTTGTAATGAGGATGGATGCTGCTCTTATCCTTGTATTTGATCTGGATCAATTCCTATCAAGTAGTATGACTACTGCAAATTTTGGAAGATTTAATATACATAAACCTCAGTTGTGAATCTTTTTTTTTTTTTTTGATGTTTTCTAAGAAATGGAACAAATCACGACATTTAGAGCCGTCTAGATTTAATTGCAACATCGTGTATTACTTTCTTAATCTTTTTTGCAACCTAATTACAACACCATCTTGTTGTCAAGTTATTTTTGGAAATTAGAGGACAATAATCAAAATACATTCTAGGATATGCAACAGCTTATGAGCAAATATCATCATTGATTGAAACAAACTATTGATGGCAATTAGACAAGTATCATGATAAATAGAAAACAAATACCAAGCTTCTTCATTTCACTTTAGCATTACATAGGGGAAATGATGCTAATGCTATTTAATCAAAAAAGGCACCCATACAAAGTAAAAATCAAAACCATACTAAACATCCCTTATTTCATAATGCTTCACAGCAATGCGATGGATACACACAGTATAAACCATCTGAACACCCTATTCCACAACATTTTTCCCTTTCCCTCATCCTCAATGATTTGTACTTCTTGTATTCCCTTTCAAAACGATCAATGCGATTGGGTAAACCTAGTATTACCACCTTAGTTCTCTTTAGCATCGATGGATCCATCCACATAAAAAAGCCACAACTTATTTTTTGTTAAATGAAAAGAAAATCAGACGAACTGATGTACATAAATAATATGAATGACAACGAGAATTCTTGTGAACTTACCCAGAAAATTACTGCATCACAAGAAGTGGTGTCCCGGGTTGGCCTTTGTCCATGATGTCTTCAATTCGGTGTGAACACCATCGTGACAATGGGGTATAGCTTCCATCTACACAAACCTTCGATTGATAAAGTGAAATTAACCCAAAAATGGTGCATGAGAGATGATATTTGAGTGAGACATAAGAGATTTAATGGTAGGAATTGGAGTAGGAAGAGAGAAGGAAAAACAATGGTGACAATATTATTTAATTAATATAAGAAAGGAATATATTAGACAGACAGAAGAATAAGGGAGAGAAATAGGAGTAGATATTAATATGCATGTAAATTAGTTTATTAATAAAATTTAGGAGATAGAAACATGAGGAGCCTGACTAAGATAGATAATACGCCAAATAGAAGGGAGAAAGCGAACATGTTAGCAGTTCATCGGAGTTTTGGCCAAAATCTTGATAGAATGACCACCAGTGAAAAAATTTAAAAGTTTAGGTATTTTTTTGGGTTGAAATTTTTTTAGGTATAAAATTGTTAAATCAAGAAAATTTAGGTATTGTGAGAGTAATTAACCCAGTAAAGGAGGGTAGGAGGCAAAAATATTATCTTTTCTTAGTCTCTACTCTTCAAATCTCCAAAACCCGATTAGATAAATCAAGATAGATACTGTCACGTTGTACTTTCTAAATTTAACCTAAAAATGCTCCATATTGGATGAAGAAAACCATTTCAAACACAAAGTTGAGTTACATGTAACCCTTGATATTAGAAAAACATTGAATACGTGATAGACACTTGGTGTATATATTCATGGTAAGTAACTATCAATCATACTTTAATATATGGAAAGGGGAGTGTATACTTTTTTAAAATTACCACGTGCACCATATGTATCAAAAACTTATTGATTCTTAGTTGCATGTGTACATTATACATGTAGCATGTATTATCCACTGAAGCATTTCTCTTTGAATCCCTTAAACTAAGGAAATCAAAACTAAGATATAGATTGAAAAATGATGCACATGGATTTGATGAAAAAGCAGTAGCCTTTTGAAGTAGTTTATTTTCATCCAAACATTTTTACATTCATAGTTGAAGGTAAAGGATTAAAAGCAACGTTTCTAGAGATGCAACCGAGTAGCTCGTTATAGGGTTTTCGACGTGCCCAACCCACTAAATATCCTATAGGGTTAAACACTAAATAGTTTTAGAGTCAGTTTTGGATCCTATAAGATACTCAATAGATAAACCAACCTAGTATTTCTTAACTAAAATTAAAAAAAATAAAAATATTCCTAAAATTAACGTAATCCTAGCCTCTCCTCTCTCATCCATATAGTCACACAACACAGACTAAAAACCTAGGCTCTCTCTAGAATTTATTAATTAAATTTGAAAATAGGTTCAGAAAAAAAATGAAAAATGAAATATAATTGGTAGACTAGGCAGGTTTCAAGTTCATAAGCAAATTCTATAGGGTAGGTTTGAATATGGTATGAAAACCCTATAGGGTTACAAATAGTGAGTCAGGTTTAGGGCTCCTATTATCTATTCGAAAATCAACCCAATTGAATCTTTAAGTGTTTCTTATAAGTGGCTACAAGAATTGAGATACGTGCAAAGGAAGGTTAGAGAGAGCTATTGAACTTGTATGTTCAATGTGGATTTTGATAAGATAATAAGTTGCACAATTAACATTCAATTACGGTCAATTGCACTTAATTAGTCAAACATCTGATGAATAATATGCTTTAATATATTTGTGTATATTGTGTGTTTTTGTGGAGATTATGCAGGTATTTAGTAGGAACAAATCAGTGATGAATATCCTTGGTTAAGGGTCAAGTCAAGTTCTTTCACTAAGACATGAGAAACTTAAGACTAAAGCTCGTGAAGCCTAAAAATACAAAGTCATTAGTCGAGGGTCAAGTCAAGTCAAGGGCTAGACGAATCCACTCCTCAAGGCACAACAAGCTCAAACTCTAAAGCTCAACAAGTTTAAAAATGCACAGTCTTTGTTGCAGGTCATGTCGAGGGCTCAAAGTGTTGATTACTCAGGGCGCGATAAGCTTAAACATATATAGCTCCGGTCAAGAGTCAAAACCAAGGCGTGATGAAAGTAGGGTGCACCAAGTTTGAGAGCGTGACAAATTTAAATTCAAGGCTCGATGGAATCCACATGAGCACAAACTGGCCTAAGTGATAAAATGAAGACACGAAACTTTATGGTGCGACAAGCATTAAGGCATGGCAGTTTAAATGAATCGACCGATGTGGCAAAAAGAGCCGCTGAAGTACATTTAATGCTTAGCAACTTAAAGACATTATCTCTAACATAAATTTGAATTTTCGAAGGCTATAAATACTATGTCCTTGGGAGATTAAAAAAAAGGTGTGAAAGTGAAAAAGTGCTTTTATTTGCAAATGAACAAATCTGTAATTTTCTTGATCTCTTGCTCATTAACTTGTAAATATCTGAAAAGAGAGAGACAAATATTCTAGTGCTCTATTCTTGTATCTGCTATCTATCAGTGAGTAACTAGAGAGAGAAAGGAAATATTTTATTTCCTAAGTGTTGTAAAAGCAATGTATTACTCATCTTGAACGTATTTATTTGGTGATAAAAAAAGTGGTGGTGAAGTCCTCAATTAGAGGTAGTTAAGAGTTAGAAGTGGGTCGAACTCTACGTTAAAATCTAAACTAAAATTTTCTATCATTATCTCTTTTATGTTTTATATTGTAATCTGTTGTTGTATATCTGCTGCTATTAAAGTTAATTTTGATCTATTGCATTAAAATTAATTGCTTGAAATTTTTAAGGCAAATACTCAATTCACCCCTCCTCTTAAGTATTTTATAGTGCATTTTCATGTTTTCAAGAGCATGTAATTATAGATTTGATAGATGGAAGAGAGGTTAACTACCGATTTACTTCACTGAATGAATAAAATTATAATGGAATAGATTTTTAATAGGATTTTCAATTGCTAATTTTTTATCTAAATGAGGTATTTTAGGAGAAAAAATTATTTTAGCATTGAATGGCTATTCGTAGATTTGCATTGAATTGTTATTCGTAGTTTTGAGCAATAAATGGTCATTTAATGTTTTTTATAATATTAAATCCTTATGAAATCACTATTACAATCAATTAAACAACATAATAGCTTATCAGCCAAAAAAAAACAACATAATAGTTTTTTATAAGGATTAAGGCTATAATAAAATTACTATTACAACGAAATGAATAGATAAAATGTTATATATATATATATATATATATTATGTGTGTCAGGATAAATTTAATTAATGACAGAGGTGGAGACTACTAAGGAAGTTTTTACTTAATATAAGTTGGGTAAATTGTAGAAACACTTCCTATAAACTTTAAATAGTACATAAACATTTCAAATTTGAAAAGTTCAACAAATAAAATCCATAAATACCCCTTATAAATATTAGATAGTATAGAAACATACCTCGAATTTGAAGAATTCAACTCTTACACCACTTAGGTTCCATTTCCTATAAACCTTAAATGTCATAAAGATATTGTAAATTTTAGTTTAATAAGAGAAAAATAATGAGTTTTTTTTTTCCATTATAATAGGAGTAGGATGATACCACTAGGTTATAAGGCTATTGTGAGAATAAAAAATAATGAGATTTGAGCTTAAATTTTTACTTAATACTTGATTCATCCTTTTCACTTATTTGTTTTATGTTAGACTCGGCCCATTATGTTTACTACACAACTTAACCCCATACAAAGTAATAACTCTAGTTTTTTTATTTTTTTTTTTATTTTTGTTGACACACTTCTAAAATACTCTATCACTCTTCGCCTCTTCCTCTCAACCTGAGTACTCTCTATCTCTTGTGTTTATTTCTCTACTCTAAGGTTTATTCTTACTAACTACTATGTTGGTGATTGTAGGTATAATGAGCTGTTCAAGTTGCTCATAATCCTAATCTCATAATGAAACTCCAGATTTGTGGTAAATTGAGGGATGATCTCTGTTCCTTTCATCTTTTCATTATTAATACATGTACATGTGAGATCTATTGTAATTTTCTGTTAAAATATCAACTACCATAACTGTAATTTGTTATTTGTTATTATGTTATTAATTAATTGAAGTTGTCAACTGATCTTCGATTGTTCTTGCTCCTGGTACATGGGTTGTAATAGTTTTTTATTGAATTGATGCATCAATTTATTACTTTTAATTGTATACTACTTTCTCTAGGAAAAAAAAATTCCAAGTCTAAGAAATCCACATCAGCTAGATTAATATGGAAGAATTCATTCATATCTAAGTGATTGCCTATAAAGTAAAATCAGCGAATTCTACATTCATTCCAAAGGGTGTAAGTATTGAGTTATTTTTTTTAATCAAAGCATTGAAGCAATATAAAAAATGCTTCTAATTTAATGAATTGATCAAATGATAAGCTTCCATGAAAGCACTTTGAGCAAGAAGTAGAAGTAGAAGTAAAAGTGGAATTAGTTTGATTGGATATACAGAGGCTTTTCTAACTAATTTCTATTATCAGTTTATATACAAATGCGTCATAAAACTAACATGTGAGATAAATAAAAATTATATCTATACTAACACTACATGTGTACACTGCTACAATCACCCTATAATATCAAATTTTTATATTGTCTAATAGTATCAAATTTTTCAAATTTGAGGTGTCTCTATATTATTTAAAAGTGTATAAAATGTCTCCATATGCCGTCCTATAATTTTGTATGACATTTTTATTAAGGTAAATGTTATGTTTGGTACCTGAACTTTGTTAAATTTATGTAATTAATTATATGAAGTTTAATAGTACCAATTCACTACTTACAAATTTTTCCAGTTTATTTATTTGAAGCAAAAAAAAAAGTGGTTTATGGACTACTTTTCTTTAGTAATACTCTCTATTGAGAATGTGTCGGATAGTCAAATAGCATTACGGTACCATAGTGATCTCACTTTCCTATATGGCACATAGTCGATGGAGAATATTACAAAAAATAGCTAGCTTAAGGGCCTACCTATCTTTTACTTTTAGATGAGGGTGTTAATTGTAAAAGTAAGTAAAATTCAATAATTAACTATAGAATTTGGCAAAGTTTGGGTTAATTATAAAAGTAGATAAAGTTTAGATGGTAAATGGACTTTTTAAAATTATAAGTAGTTAATGATACAAGTTGACAAAATGAAAGTTCACCCTTTTTATTATATCATATCGTATTAGACAAGTAAAATGGGTAAAATTTGCATTCTGGACCCTATACATAAACCTTCCAAAACATAATGGGCCAAGCGCAAGCCTTTTGTTAACCCTGTAGGCTAAAACTATCAAAAGGTTGCTTATATATGTAACCAAAGGCGCACTAAGTCGATCCTTTTCTTGAAACGCATGAAGTTTTAAAAACAAGCAACCCAGGATTTAAATTTGTGCCCAGCATCGAAGGATTAGCAGCAATTTCGATGCTTTTTCCTTCTATTTTTAGAAGATAGTTATAATATTTCAATTTTAGAAGTTCCCAAAAGAAAGCCTTACACATAATAGATACCTAATTAGTATTAAATTACTTGCCAAAGTGGAAACCAAGTTTTGCGTACTGTTTGAATTATCTTATTTTTAGTTGTATCGTATATATATCTTATTTGTATTTGTATCGTATATGTATTATATTTGTATCGTATTTATTTGATAAGTTTACAAATAAAACTGTCAATTTTTCATCAGTATATATTTCTTGACAAATATCTATTTAAAATAGACAAAGAATACGATGTAAAAAATGACTTAAATGTGATAAAACAATGACTTAAATGTGATAAACAAGCTGATGGTCATTTAATAGCTCAAACATTCGAAATAATCCATTTTTATTCAATAGAAAAGCTCAAAAATTAGTTTTTTTATGGTATTTTGTGCCCTAGTATTAACATGCAATAAATAAATATGGGATATGACGATGTCCCTTTTCATATTCCTGATGATCCCAACTTGGGCTAGGTGTGTGAGCTCTAGTCAATGTCAGCCATCACAGGCCCAAATTGGTCAGTATAGGACTTCCAACCCTTTCTAAAAGTTTAATTTCCATTAAAAGGCGGTACACCGCCTTATATTGAGCCCTTTTAAGGACCTCCTCAGTTCCATCCGTAACATATATTATAATTGCAAGAAAAATCACTCACCCATAGGTATTTTCAATAGTATATATAAGCCCTGCCTTGTTGCACGAACCCATTACACATATCAATAAGTCTCTACATCTTTAAAAAAAAATTAGTGAGTAAAAATAGATTAGTTTTAGATTTAGATTAAAATTTCTATCTAGCCCTCGTTTAATGTTAATATTCTTGAATTTATTTCTCTTAAGCATTTTCAGGATGTGTTTTGTTTTCCATAATGTCATTAAATTAATTTAATGCAAACCACCGGTCCACCGCCAACAAACCTCACATGGACCACACTTTTCTTTAGGGTGCATAGCATAGTGACTATCGCATTAGCATTAGCTAGCCAAAGTTGACTATGAAGTTCAGTGATCTAAAACATAATAGAAAAATAGTTCTTGTTGAATGGTCCTCGCTCCATAAGCAATAATTTAATTTTGATTTGCACGAGCATCCCGTGCAAAGGACAGAAGAAAGATCTAGCAGAATCCCCATTAGGATGAATTCCAGTAACAATTACACTATCTTGTTAGTGGGAGTCAAAAGTCAAAGGGGATTCTTCTCCATCATAGTTCAAACGATATTGATGCATTCGGACTAGAACAAAAGTTCTTGAAGATAATTATTTATCTTTTTTTTTTTTAAGTATAACAGGGAGGGAGAGTTTGATTTGAGACTCATTTAATAGAGCATTAGAAATAATGTTTAATTTGCAGTTTTTTTAAAAGGGTTATTATTGCAAATGGTACTTAAATTTTAAAAATATATATAATTAGGTACTTAAATTTTAAAATTGATCAATTTAGTATATGAATTTCAAAATTAATCAATTTAATATTTAAAAGAACTTTTTCATGTATACCAACAATACACTTTTAAATACTAAATTGATCGGTTTCCAATCACTTCTAGTATTAAATTGATCAATTTTAAATTTTAGGTATTAAATTGATTAATTTTAAAGTTCAGCTATATAATTACATATTTTGTCAAAGTTCAGGTACCATTTATGATACTATCTCTTTTTAAATTAATGAACAACACTAAACTTATTGTAGCATATCAGATATATAAAATAAGTCTTCTACTCAATGATACTCTTTTTATGGTATTTGATAAAACTCAAAAAATTATCCCTTTCATTTGCTGGTAATAAAATATTAAAATATGACAAAATAATATTTCTTCATCAAGAAATTAAATAACACTAATATTATCATTCATTATAACCAATAGCTATGACAATTACTGTTGCCATCACCACTACTGTTGTTATTGTTGACACCATCATTGTTGTTGTCGCTGCTATTGCTACTACCACCATGGTTCTTATCACGATCAGTACAACACCAATACCAAACCATAATCAATATAATATTAACACCAATCTATCATCATCATCAACAGTATTGGTGGTACTATGCTGGCGATGGTGATGGTGTTTGTCATGATGATTAGACATCATCACATGTCAATTTCGAATCAAGAAGTGACCCGACCCACCACTAGTGGTTCATGAACCAAGAACTGGACTAACTAAGACGAGTCCAAACCAGCAATAAACCTACTGGTTTTGGTGGGCCTAGCCAATTTAACCTCCCTAAATCGCCCGACCCCGATGGTTTGAGAACCATCGTTTCAAGAACTAATTATGTGACCAGCTAAACAAGTGGTTTCTACGCCAAAAAATAAAAATAAAAAATAAAAGAGAAAGAAAAAAAAGAAAAGAAAATTAGAAGAAAAATAATTGTAAATATGAAAAAAAATTAAAACTATTTTCATGAATAGTAACAGTTTATTTCTTGTTTACGACATTTAATATGTAGTTAATAATGAATACAAGTAATAAATATACTTAAAATACTAAGTTGTTGAGTTTATGTAGAATTCTAACCAAAGTGAGCTCTTTTTTCTTGATAATGTGAAACTTGTTTTTGTGTTTGTGAAACATTTTTTATATCTTAAATATTTTGTATTCTCATATTGCTAATATTATAACTAAAAATGAAAGTTCTTGTTTATAAATAAATACATAACTTTAAAATATTACTAATATACTAAAAATAATTATTATTAGGCCCAATTTTATTTTAAGTTAAAAGTTTATTTTGTATTTTTTTACTTAAATTAAGTACAAATTATTTAATTTTTTTTTGTTTTTTGAATATCACAGTTCTTAATTCCAAAGGAACGAGAATTGAACTGTAAAATTCATCAGGAATCGAACCAGCTCTCATTGGTTTAATCCAATGATGATGGCAATAATGGTGATCACTATTTTAGTAAATAAAACTTATATAGGATAAGTAATATAAAATATAAAATGAAAGGAAAAATGAATCTTATACTATACTTGTGCATCAAATATGATAGAAAGAAACTTATCCTGTAGTATTTTCTTTATATTACGTTGTTTCTGTTTTTATTATTATACACCATACAAAAATATTGTGCAATATATATATATATAATATATTATATAAACAATAGCTCTAGCCTCCAGTATGTATTACTTTTTTTCTCTTCCAGCAGTTGACGATGCTCGTAATCACTGTGGTCAAAGATGTGGTGCATAATTGCCCACGTCAGCTGAGAAAAAAAATGAATCAAATATAGTCTGCCGCTGTCGCTTAATATTTCAAGTCAATGAAGTTTGGCGGAACGTGCAAGGTCAGCTCCAGCTTTGGACCAAGCCCCTAATGTGACCATCAACGAAAAGTCCGAACACTAACTTTTCTATAGAATTATGTAACGGTCCAAGGATGCAAGTGGGTGTTTATGGTTCGGTTAACCGATCCGTGATTCTATTTTTTTATCCTAATTATAATAATCAGATTTTTAATATCCTGATCCTAAATCGATTCATTATAAACAGTTAATCGTTTTTTTGGTTAATTTTTTTGATTTTCGGTTTTTTAACCGTTTAACATAATGGTTATGTAAAATTTGTAGTTAACCATATTTTTCAATACGTCCATAAAAAAAATAAAATTTTTTTGTATAATTATATTAAATACTATAAATTAAGAATGTAAGACATGTAAAATAGTTGTTAATATATATCAGTGACATTAAGATTATTATCATAATAGCATTTTACATCGTTTGTTCTTATCAACCTTGATCAATTGAGCTCAATACAAAATCTCATCAAACATCACCATTCCAATTTTCAAACATATATGCATTTGTTTCTTTTTATCTGAATCATTCATTTTAACATAATTTATATTGATAACACTAAAAAAATAATTATATGGGTATATTATAAATTATATATATTATAATTACGGATCGGTTAACCAAATCCATCGGTGTTAGAATCTAAAAACCGAAATCGAAACCGAAACCAAGAACCGAAAAAATTAAAAACGCTAATCCTAAACCGAAACTGATGGACCGGTTAACCTTTTTTATTGGTTTTTCAGTTTCGGTTCGGTTATGCTAAATATTTGGTTTTTTTGCACACCCTTAGATGCAACCCACAAGTTATTATAGGATATCTATACTACTAAAAACTCTTAGGATTTAGTGATCTCATATGATATTGAACGAGTTTGAGAAATTCTTTTTAAAAACTTAAGATTAAAAGTCAGCCGCTAGTTAACGTTATGATTGGGTGGAAAACTTCACCCGCCAAAATATTATAAGTTTAAAATAATATAAATAAAACCGCTATTCAAATTCAATAAAAATATATATAATTTACAAAAGTAACCTAAGTCATACTTGGAATCTCAATTCCACTCTTAAAAAAAAAAAAAGCAAAAAACTATATTTCACTTTATAACATGATTTTATATAATTTAGTTTATTCCATAGGATTAATGTCAAGATTTTATTTTTGCCTTTTTATAGGGTTAATGTCATGAAAAGTACTTGAAATTTAGAAAAATGAGCAATTGACTGTCTATACTTTAGTTTGATCAATTTAATACTTGTTTCAACTTTTTGTGTTTGCTTTTGCTACTCTGTTAACTTTGTTGTATCTGTTCATTATAGACCTATAAACAACTAACAAGTGACAAAAAATTATTTAAAAAATATTTTAATTGATATTTCAACCAAAATGATGTGAAAATAGAAATAGAAAATGGAAAAAACAAATTAAAGGAAGAGCTTTAACCCATATTAGTAGGACTCTATGAGTAGGATGGCAAAATTCAAGCAGATGAAAGCTTAAAGCCCTAACCCCTACCTCCGAACTACCCTTTAATTTTGAAACCCAAATGATTGGTCCATGGAAAATTCTTAGGCTGAAATGCTTGCCGTTGATACCTAAAACATTTAAAAAAATGAAGTTGAAAATATACATAGATCCGATGTCATAGCCATCTAGTGCTATTACCATCTTCAACAAGTACCTTTTTCATTACAAATTCTTTCCTTACTCATTGAGTTGCTTGCTATAATGTGTAGTGGCAAAAATCAATAATTTTATGGTTATCATTCATAAAGTTTTAAACCTTTTGCATTGATTGATGTGGAGCGATGATGGCAAAGGTTGTTGACTTGGAGTTTGATGGAGTTCTTGAGTTCAGTAGAGAGGTTAAGGATTTCAATTTTGGGTTACGATGTGTGGTTGTATGGTTTGTGAGCTTGGTGGTTTAGTAGATGGGTTTAGAAGACGTGTGATGATGGCTTTGACTTTAGTTTGTTTGAACTCTAGGCTTGCAACCTGCACAAGTGTTGATGGGTTTGAGTTTGGTGCGAGTCGAGTGTCTTGGTGCGAAAGCTAGAGAGAGTGTAAGGGAAGGTCTGTAGAGAGAGAAAGACAGATCCTAGAGAGAGAGTTTATGAACCCGAGGAAGAAGATGAAGTCAATGGCTAATAAGATGTCGTAGTTAGTGTTTTATAGACGGTGGATGGCGAGCAATAGTCATGGTACGGAGTTTAGCTTAGTCGTAAGCTTGGTCTTTCTCAAGTAAAGGAGACGGTTTTTTTGCAAGGGAGGTGAAAAGTTGAAGAAAGAAGATAATGATAATCAAATTTGAAAAGTTGTAATTTTTTTTTTTTCCATTTCCACATCATTTTGGTTGAAATATCAATTAAAATATTCTTTTAATAAATTTTTTTTGCCATGTGTTGGTTTTTCATAGGTCTATGATACCAAAAAGGATAATAGAGTTAAAGTTAACGGAGTATTAAATTGATCAAATTAAAGTACAGATAGTTATTGCATTTTTTTGCTAAATTTATGTTCCCCACATTAACCTTTTCTTACAAAACAATTAAAGATAAAGGTTAGGAAAAGCAAAGTATTATTTATTAAGCACATTTTCTAGATTGGTTTTACTCCCATTGTTAAGTTGTCAATGACAACATAATAAGGAATACTTTATCCAAGTGTGCTAGGTGGTAGACTCTCTCTCTCTCTCTAATTTTTTAGAGTAAGGAAGTATTCATTCTTAATAGGATTTTTTTTTCTGGTAAATTACATAAAAAGCATTAATGTTTGGAGGTAAGTCCATTTAAGTTGTCAACATTTTGAGTGATTAAAAAATGTATCAACATTCGTGGATAAGTTCATTTAAGGTATCAACGTTTTGAGTGGTTAAAAACATATATCAACTAACAAGTCAGTCAAATAAGGTATTAATAATTGACCATTAATAGAAAATTAAAAAGTTTTAATTAAAAACTAATCCAAATATCGATACCTTAAATGACTTTTTAAAACATCCATACCTCATTTCATGCACTTTGCCAAATGTTTAGACTTCTTTTTAACTACTCAAAATTTAATACATTAAATGAAATTTACTCTCAAACATTAATATCTTCTAGTGTAATTTACCATATTTGCTTCCTTCATGGGATATTGTAATCTATCTTGGTGTTGATTTAGGGTAAGGCACATCCTCTTTATATCTTGCTATATCACTTTTTTTTTAATTCAATAAATGCTAAATAATCTTTCTTCTGTCATATTTTGAGTGTTAATCTCTTTTCTTTATACACTCTGTCAACACTATTTTCTCTTATTTATTTTATCTATTCTATTTGATTCTATTCTCATATCTGCTTGCTAGCATAATCTTTACTTTTGTCACATTATCTCCTCTCTCCCATATTTTATTGGCTAGGGCAATCTCAGTTGAATGGAGAATCATTTGGTATCTAGTGAGTTTGATGGTGACTCATTGATCATCTCAAATCTTGAAGTTCAAGATGAAGCAACAATGTTCCATATGGTAGGTAGAATAATTATGGAGAAACCATTGAATAGGAGTGCTGTGATAACAATTTTAAAGAGAACATGTGAATAATTTGGAGATCTAGGCATTTCATTTTTATGAGATAATTTGTTTCTTGCACGCTCTCCATCAATTCATACTTCTGAAAATATCACAGATTTAAATCCTTGGTTGATCATGGGATATCCAATAGGATTACAAATCTAGGAGGCACATACAAAAACTTGAAGTCCTGGAATTTTCAAAAATTAGGATATGGATCCAAATCCATGATTTGACACCATGATTAATGACTAAAAGAAATGCTAGAACTCTAGCAGCGAGGGTTAGAGAAGTTGTAGAAGTGGAAGATTGTGATGTATGAGAGAGTTTTTAAGAATTTGTGTTTTGTTGAATGTTAATTCTCTTTGGCCATTGGATTACACATAATAAGGGAGGTTGTATATAACGGTTATTAAAGTCTTACTATGCTTGTGATCCTTATGTCAATGAAAAATTCATTATACTCTTAAGCACCATGCCAGATTTATTCATAAGAAATTAAATTCAAATATCCATGTGGCTACTACAAAACTGTTGAATAAAACTTTTTGTTAAAAGTTGTTCGAAGCCAATGAAGGAGAAGATACATGAAAGTTAAGAACAAGGGAGTAATGATAGTCATATGAAGTTTACTATGTTGGAAAAGCCCAAAATGGTTGACGTTGAAGTTTCTATAATTGATAAAAATCTTTCTATTATGAAAAAGAATGTCTTGAAATGTAGTTGCACTCTCAAGGAAAGCGGGTCATCAAATCAAATCCAGTTACGAGAGGAAAAGTAGCCTTGTAATGCCTTAAAACAACTGGATCTAAGCGTATACAGTTGCCATGTATAATACCTAATGTATTACACGTATAAGCTTTCTTAAAAGATATGTTTATCATGAACATTTGCTAATCGATTTTAAAATAACCTTTATAAAAACATTTCATATTTTACTCTCATGAGTAGATAATCTTTCTCATAAAGAAAACCATACCATCAGGTGTCTCATATAACTTTGTTGATGATAAAACAAAGCTTTGAAAGCTTATTACAAAAGTGAGCTTCATACCCAAGCTCTTAAAGAATATTACAAATTTCAAAAGAATAAATCCAGCTCTTAAGCAAAATAAAAATAAAATAAAATCCAGCTATCTTAACACATCTCACTCTTCAATAAACTTTCCCCGAGTCATACTCTACTCCTAATTCAATCATTATCATCAACATCACCATCATTAAATCATCATCATCACCTGGAAAGATAACAATAATGAGCCAAAGCCCAGTACAACAGTAACTCTAGCACATACGAGATGCACACAAGTTTAATCTAATACAATACAACAATCAACAATTTATTATCTTTTAATTAAAGTGAAACAAACAACATTGGAGCACTTACACTCTGGAATCATCTCTAAGAATTTGAAAGTCCGGAGTAATAATAGCTGCCTAAGAGGTTAATATAAGCAATCTGGATACTTATTGCCCTATATTTAACCAAAAAAGAAAATAGCTTTAGTTAGGGTTCACAACTATTACGCATCTTTACTTATCTTAGTCCATAATATAATACGGCTCAACCGGTCTTATAAACGTGAGTCATACTATGTTGCATCCCTCTGAGTCTAAGTAGATATTATTCTGATATCGTTTACCCTATCAGCTACTCGCCGAGCCACCTATAAATTGTTATTACATTATGACATACCATTGCATTATGGTATGGGGTGGCTTAAGAACTTAACTACCGTGTCTGGCTCTGAACAAGGTTATCACTCCCTGGATTGGATTCAATGACACAAGCATAAGCAACACTCAATTATTAGGTCATCTTTAAATATTAATTCATTATTAATTCTTATCCTAATAAACACCAAGCACGTCACTACATACCTTATGCTATCCAAATTCTAAACAGAGATAGAGAGTAGATCAGAAGCCATCTCAGAAGATAAATTAGGTATTCATATTTGTTCAAGAATTAAACTCATATAAGTATATATATATATATATAATCCATTCATATCAAATTTATTTTTAAAACCTATTTAATTAGACATTAAGTAGGAATCCCACCATGATTGCGAAAGTCACTCCATCAAGATACGGACAGTTCTCGCTTGTTTGTCAAATTATTTATTTTTCTTTTGCTTATAAACATATACTATAAAAATTTTATTAGCCTTTATTAACTTATAGAAAATATTAATTTTTCTAGCAAACAAACATTTGAAACAATATACTTTCTTTACTATTTAAGGTCTAACATATAACATCTAAGCCAATTACAAGTTAAGTCTATATCACTTAACTTAACTAAGTTGATTAGACTTAATCATTTAATCTAGTTACTAAGTCATATTTAATTATTTCACTAAATCATTATCATATATCTTGATCTTAATTAGTCTACTTCATTTTAGCCCATTAAGGTGTGTTATTTAAGTTAAACTTATATTTATTATCTAAGTTCACTTGATATTTGAAACCATGTTTAATCTAATTAATGGTTTTCCTTATTATATTTCAAGTTACATTTAGTATAAACATATCTTAACTTAACTCACTCCTAATCAGACAAATACTAACATATCATATCTATCATTCATCTTTTATCTAATTCATTTCATCTTTCTTTCTTCCTTATTTATCTTTTTCTTTTTTCTATATGAATAGAACCAGAGGATAAATCACGCCCGTGATAGAGGCCGTGCTCCTAATCATACCCTCTACCACTCCCCTGATCAAAGGAAAAATGTGATCAAAAGAGATCAGTCCTTCATTACGGTCGTGATCTAGCCAATTATGCTTTCTGACCAATGTTTTACAATAGATAACGGGCGTGATGAGGAATGCTATTCTCTGATCATGGATTTTTGAAGAAAAATGGCCTACCGTGATGCACAAGGGGTTAGCTACACGTTTTCCTTCGTTCATTTTACCTAAAGTTAACTACTCGTTCACAACATATTTCAATAAAAACATCTTATTATCAGCATGCCAACTCATTTTCATAACTTATTACACTCATATACATATTTCTATCTCATATTCCCTTAAATCATTTCATCAAACACTCAGAATATAAATGCCTATACATATCTAAGTTTTAAAAATATGTTCATATATCTCAATCTATCAATATTATCATAAATTCTATATATATTTAGTTCTAATTCAACATATTCATGCATAAACAATAATAAATCCTAAGAAAACAACTAATTTACTTTTTTAGCAAGCTTAACCAACTTGATCTTTACTCCTCCTCCTCCTAAGTTGATGTAACTTCTTCTAGTTTAATTCCCTACTTCAATCTTGTTTTCCATCTTCAATATCTCTTATGATCTTGTTAAATTTTAAATTTGTGGCTTGATTTTGAGAAAATAAAAGAGAAGAGGAAGGAAGAATGTAGAGAAGAAGAAAAAGAAAAGGGAAAGCAGCAAAAGTAAAAGGAAAAAGGAAGGAAAATGATAAGATCAAAATAATTAAAGATATTTATCGGAAAGGGATTCATTTTTAAACCTTTCAAATGATTATCTTAGGTACTGATTATAATTAGCAAGAAAGATAAGAGTTTATAGAACATAAATTAATTACTAGAATCAAAAGTCTAGTTAAAAGTTTAATTTGTAAGGAATTAATATTTAGTTTAAGTTTGGGTTTAAGAACTGATATTTTTAAATAAACAAACGAACTCAAAGTTTATGGGGATTAAGGAATTGGAATTTAAACTAAAGTTTAGGTATTTAGAAATCCACTAAAAATCTAAATAGCATGTTTAGGGGTTTAAGGATTTGAAGATGGAAGAAAAAGGAGTTTAAATGAATGATTGAGAATAATTGAATAATTCGATTCATACAAAAAGGTTATTGAGGTAAACAGATGATTAAAAAGAATATCTGAAATATTAAATTTCAATTAACCTAGATACTATTTTAATTATATTAATTTATTTAATCATAATTCATTGTTTAGATTACTTGAATCATTTAAACCATCTAAATTCAATTTCTAAATTAAATTCTATTTCAAGTTTAGAATTAACTACATATTATATTATTTAGTTTGATCATTTCTAAGTAAGATAGGTGAGGATTTAGGGTATTTTAAGTCTCTTACCAGATTTGATATTTCTATTATCCCTCATTCAAAATATCCAAAAAGCCCTCGGTCCACTCAAAAGCCCATAGTCTCTTAACTTACTCAAACATAATGATAGTTAAATGAAGTTGACTATGTTGGAAAAATCTAAAGTGGTAGGAGATAAAGTTTATGTTATTAGTAAAAATCTTCTTATTATGGAAAAGAATGTCTTGAAAGGTGTTTCCACTCTTAAGGAAATTGGATCATCGAATCAGATCCCCTTATGTGATGAAAAGTAGCCTCATGTTAGCTTTGATATTTCTAAAATCCCTCATCCAAAATTTCAAGAAAGCCCTTGGTCTACTGAAGCACCTATAGTCTCCCAACTTACTTAGGCATACTAAAAAAACATAGATAGCCTTATTACAATAGGTAAAATATACTAGAAGATTATAACATTTAATAGTAAGTTCGTTTGAAGTTAATGTTTCAAGTGGTTCAAAAGAGATCCCAACATTTGGAAGTGAATTAATTAAGGTCCCTGTCGATGTGTGTCAATAGAAGAAATATTTAATTAAAATTTAGAAGACCCATCATATTGAGACACATATCAACAAAGATCCTAATTAACCCACTTCTTAATGATGGAACCTCTTTTGAATTACTCAAAAATATTGGATCTCAAATGAATTTATCCCAAAATGTTAAGATTTTCTAGTATAATTTATCCTAATTACAATTGACTTATAGCTATATAAAAAAACAACATCACACTACAATAATTCCCAGAATTGTAAATGGCCAATTTGTCCAATCCCTTCATTGCGTAACACAAATCATCTTTACCCTACACCATTTAAGAACCTCCTACCCTCATGCAACCCAAAAAAACTATAAGTATACACTAATCCTGCATCTAGAAACTCTACCTCTTCTATCTCATCACCTCAAACTAAAATTACCATTCGTCCCCGGTCCAAGGGCTTTTGGTAACCTATTTCTCAAGCAAATAAGGGAGGATAGTAAATCACTTACCTTTGAAGCAATAATTGAAAAAGAAAAGTATTAGAAGTGCCAATTTGTCTTATGCTTTTAAGAACACTATTGGTAAGAGCAGGAGAGTGAATGTTCAAAAAAAGATGTTGTTAGGGGTAAATTAGATTTTGAGAGCAAGCTAGTGGAGGTAAATATCAAAGAGGTTGAACAAATTGATTTTCTATGTAAGGGTGTGCAAAAAAATTGATGAACCAAAAAATTGAACTTAAATTGGAAAACTAATTTGAAATTTATGGTTAAGCCCATTGGTTTCAATTTAGGGTTAAAGATTTTAATTTTTTCAATTTTCAATTTTGGTTTAGATTTATAAATGATAGAAATTGACAATTTTAGTTAAGTGATCTAAAATATATATGTATACATAATATATAAATATAATTAATATTTCAAAAATATATATAGATAGAACTTTAATTTTTAATTATTGCGTTGTTATTGTGTTATAATTTGAAATATGGAGAAAACATGAAGTTTTAATTCATGTAAAATTTATATTGAATTTTAAGCCTTATGAACTAGTATTAGACTTATATTCTTGATTTATTGGTTTATAGTTATTTGATGTGTTGATTGTTTTAGAATGTAATTATATTGTTTAACTTGTTAATTTGCAACTTTTGAATATATTTATGAAACAAAATGGTTGTATTTGATAATACAATTAACCATTCATTTAGTTAACAATTATGTTGAATGGTAAAAAATTAACTTATTAAAATGGTTAATCGTTATGTGTGTTTCATTAAAATGAATGATTCTGGATCAAGAAATTAAAAAACTGATCACTTTAGTTTAGTTAAAAAAAAAGGGTGATGAACCATTTAATTGAATCATGTTCATCCCAATTTCTAGGCTTTGGTGGCTGGCCTTATGTAGCCACCAAGGCAACATGATTGGTATGTCATGGAACTGCTAGGGTTTGGGTTTACTTTCAACATTTAGAGCACTTTAAAGAATAATTTATCAAAATAACCCAACATTTTTCTGATGGATATAAGGAACAGAAAAGAACATATGAAGTCCGTAAGGAGAGCATTAAAATTACCAAATAGCTTTTATGTTGATCTTAGATGTTCATATGAAGGGCTTGCCTTATGGAGGATTAAGGAAGTTAAGGTTGAAATACTGCAGTACTTAGAGAATATAATTGATTTATGGATTACAATGGCTAAAGGAGACGGTGCATGAATATCTTGTTGCTAAGGGAATCTGAAATTTAACTCATGGATGAATTTCTAGAAAAAAATTGACTGAAATTGCAACATCAATGGATAAATTTTGGTTAGTTATTGGAGACCTTAACGAGATAGCCAGTTAGGAAGAGAAAAGTAGAGGTAGAGTAAAGTCGTTACAACGAGTTTTTGCTTCTAAGATATGATATTTGATTGTAATTTAATGGATATTGGACATCATAGACAACAATTCACTTGGCATCGTATTAGGAATGGGAGTGTTGCTATGAAAGAGCATTTATACAAAGGACTGGTAAATCCAATGTTGCTACATAAATTGCCAAATTCGCAATTACTCACATAGTTAAATGGGTCAGATCATACCCCTAGGGGTAGCACGATCGTTTTGGTTTGGTTCGATTTTTCCTAAAACCAAATCAAACCATAATTTACGGTTTGGTTTTTTATCCATCCCAAACCAAATCATTAAGTAATTATTTGGTTCATATTAGAAATTTTTTAAACCATTAAACAACGGTTAGTTCGGTTTGGATTACGGATTAAATCAAAATTCTAACTAAAAATTTTCTTTGTTCTAGTTTTTTTTTTTTTACATTTGTGTAGATACTTAAATATTTATATCATTTTTACAAAGTTTCTATTACAAACAACGACAAAATACTTTATGAATTCATCATGCTTTTAATCTATATTTCTCTATAAAATCAGTTATTCATCGATAAAATACATTCACCAACTAATACATAGTAAGCCATAATTTATAATTTTTAATAGAACCATCAAGTCAATTATCTGCCAATAAATTTAGCTAAAATAAAAAAAAAATCATCTATTAACAAAATTCATCAATGAATAAAATGATCTGCTAACAAATTATATTAAACAATTAATACATAATAAGAGTTTATAACTAAATAAATAAATTTCATACTTTATAAAGTTAAAAGCTATTAAAAAAATAATAGTTCATCATCAACAAAATAATACATATCATGACCTAAAAAATTAAAAATGAATAAGTTGTTTTAATCAATATTTACTAAATAATAAATATCAAATGAAATATATGAACATATAATAAATATTATTATATCTTTCTAAAACGTTTGTTCGGTTTTACGGATTGGTTTGGTTTTCCTTTAAACCAAACCATAAATTTATGGATTAGTTCAGATTAGAAAATTTTTTAACCAAGCCATTAAAAAAAACATACTTTTGGTTTGGATTGGTTCGATTATAGATTGGTTTGGTTCGATTCGGTTGGTTTTTTTTCCCATCTCTACCCTCTAGTGTTAATTTGGATAGAACATATACAGAAGTAAGAGATTATTTCGGTTTGAGAACAGAAGGGTAGAGAGCATGCATATCAAGAGGATATGAAGGGAAGTCGATATGAATGTATGAAATTACATAATTTGTAGGGCCTAATGTGAAAATTGGCCTATTATAGGTCATCTTTGGTACAATGGAGCAAAAACAAATGTAGATTAGTACTGGCAATTTGGGACCGAACCCATGAACTGGATATAACACGGCATGATTATAAAAGGGTTTGGGCAGGTTAAAGTTCACATGATTAATAAGCAAGTTAATAAAAATGATAAATTTAAATTTGTCTAAGTTTGGTTTATGACCCAAACATGTTTGCAAATCCACTAACTCATTAAAATATATTATTGTTGTTTTGTATTCTATTTTTAAAAATATATATATTATCCCTAACAAAATTATAAAATGAAAAAAATATTAATATATGAAATAAATTATATATATATTGGTATAGTATATTATAATTATATATAGAACATACATATATATAATATAGATCTTATCCAACAAATAAAGTATATATAATTTATATATCAATATATAGTTGATTTATTTGCTACATATAAACACATATATACACAATATATATCATATAGTATGTAAATCAAATATTTATAACAATTTTACGTATTGATATAAGATATACGTATATTAAATTTGTAGATTAAAATACGTATTCTATGCATACGTAACTTATAGAGTGCATATAAAGTATGAATTATATCTAGTATATATCGCTTAAAATATATATAACATGATATATACGTGCGACATAACAAATGTATTTGTGTGTGTGTATATATCATTATCTACACATATATAAAATCCACCGATTATAGATACATAATTTATATATATATATATATGTTATAATTCATTTGTGACATGAAATGAATATGCTATAAATATATCATATATAACATAATATAATATATATTTGATTAAACTATATATTTTATATATAACATTTATAATTTGTAATAATTATATATATAACTTAAATAGTACATAAAAACTGAAAATTATATGTAACATATATCCTATAGATATATATCAAATTATAAACATATAATGTATATTATAATTAGTTTGATACATAAATTGAATATATTACATGTGTGTGTTTGGAACATAATATATAAATCAAATATAACATATCATACAAATTTATATAATATTATACATATATATATAACATATAATATATATAATATAAATAATAACCAACATGTTATGTTTTAATATGATTTAGTCTTTTAATATGTTATGTTTCTTGTACTATATGTTTTAAGCATATTGTTTTTGTTGATTATAACAATAAATGGTAAATTACACCAGTGGGTCATAACGTTTGATAATAAGTTCATTTTGGGTCATAACAATTGAAAAAGTAATTCATTTTGGGTCACGGTGGACACATATCATCTTCTCCTGTTGACACATGTTATTGTTCTCCTATTGATAAGTGTCCATCGTGACCCAAAATGAATAACTTTTCCAAATGTTATGACCCAAAATAAACTCTTCCAAATGCTGTGAAAAAAATGGACTTACCCCCAAACTTTACAAAACCCACAAGTGTAATTTACCCAATAACAGAATAATATATTATTAGTTAAAAATGCAGGTCCAATTTTTTTTTGTTACTGTAAAGACCCGACATGCTCAATTCTCAAATTAAGCACACCAAGTCCCCAACCACGTATAACTCTTACGAATTATACGTAAGGTTGTCTTAAAAGAAGGTGTTTATGTTGAACATTGCTAAACCAATTTTATTATTTATGAAATCGTTTAGTTAGATTTCTAAATAACTGGATTCGGCAGCGGAAAATCAAATTTTATAAAACATACTTATAAACTTCTACTCCCTACAGAGCAAACCAGTTTTCTAAGAAACTGACTTTATAAAAACACTTTATGATCTACTCTTAGGGGTAAATAATCATTTATAATCAATTGGGCATTAACAAGCCCTTAAAAGAAAATACAATTTATAAATAAATCCAGTCCTCTTACAAAACAAAACAAAAGAAGAAACAAAATACAAATAATGTCTCGATCCTATCACACTTCACTCATTCTCCCATATCTTCAGAATCGCCCAAAACCCGGGACAAACATCATCACATCAATCATCATCACCATCACCATCCTCATCAACAACAATAATAAGAACAACAACATCAACAACCTCCACACCATCATCAAGTCATCATCTCATCATCCATCATCAACAACAACAATACCTGTAAAAAGAATAACAACAACAATAATGAGCCGGAGCTCAGTACACAGTAACACAATCACACACGGAGTGGCACGCGAGCTTAACTAAATGCAATGCATCAATCCACAAGTTATTATCTTTTCATTAAAATAAACAAATCAACAATGGAGCACTCACACTCCGGAACAAGCCAATGGGAATCTGAGGGTCCTGAGTAACAGCAGCTGCTCAGGGGGTTGATATAGATAGACCGGATATCTATATCTCCTATATCTAACCGATAAAGAAAATAGCTTCATTTAGGTTCAAAAGTCGTTGCCCGACTCTACTTAAACTCAGTCCATAACATGAGCCTAGTTCACAAGTTCCCATAAACTTTGAACTAAACCATGGTATTTCCCCCTAAGTTTAAGTAAACGTTACTCAGATACTATTCCCCCTATCGGCTACCCACTTAACCAAAAAGAATCGCTATTGCATCATAGCGTACCATTGCATCATGGTAAAGTCATTGCATCATGACTTGGTTAAGCGCCTAACTAACATGTCATTGCATCATGACAGGTTTGTCGCTCCCCGGTTCCGGATTCAACGACGTAAAGCACAACCAACACTCATCAATTATTAAGCCGTCTTAAGTTCTTAATCCATTTAGGATGCCTATCCTATCAATCATCACGCAAGTTACTGCGTACCTTATATAAGATCGCCTGAGAGAAAAACATGAACCCCAATGACGATGTCCACTACTTGACAGAAACTCAAATGAGTTTATTTCCTTTTGTAAAAGATCCACCAACTCCTTACAAAACAATTAAAAAACAATCAATTAAACTAGCTCAATCTAATCAATTACTAAGTCATCTATACCAAATTTTATTAAGATCCTATTTGAGCAGACACTAATGTGGAACCCCACTATGGCTGCGATAAATCGCCCCGCCAAAGTATGGACGGTTCTCCTTTGTCTGTCAAAGTATTTCTTTTCACTTTGATTATGATTTCTTATCCACAAAGCATCAACAAAACATTTATATTCAAAAACAGATAAATCCAAAACAATTAAACATTCGAAACAACATATTCCTCATGTTATTCAAAGATTACCCTAACACATTCATTTAACCCAATTATTTGTTACTAACCCATTTTAGCTTAACCTTAGTCAAATTGATTAGAATTAGTCATTTAAGTCATTTACCAAGTCAAACTAATTAACCTTAGCCATTTAATTCAGAAGCCAAGCCAAGTGGATTAAGCTTAAGAAATCTAGTTCATTTTAGTTTAATTGAGTTCATTAAGTCAAACTCATTAGAATTAATCCTTTAATCTAAAACTAGTTCCAGTTGATTAACTTAAGTAATCTAATTCCTTTTAGCTAATTCAAGCTCATTTAGTCAAGTTGAACTTAGATTCATTACTAATTCATTATACATGTGGGATCTATGTCAACTTGAACTCATCTTGACTTGAACTTAGCTAAATTAATTAACCTTAATCATTTAGTTCAAAAACTAAGTCAAATATGGCTAAACTAACTCAATTTAATTCATTTTAACTCATTCAAGTCTATTTAATAAAATTGAACTTAAGTTTGTTAACTAAGTTCATTTAAGTTCAATAATTAATCATAAGAACAAATAATAAACAAGGTAAAACAATTGAAGAAAAATATCACTTAAAACATACTAAATCTCAAACTTAGCATGAAGGAAATTCAAATAAAATTCATATAAATACTTAAATCATCATTTATATACTTTCCAAGATCATTTACTTTCACTAAGTCATCACGACATCATGAATCAAGCAATGGAAATCATATATGCAACATAACTACTTTTAGTTTAATACTCCTAGAAATTCAATTATTTGTTGAATTTATAAATCTATCTAAATCATGCTTAATTAAATCAATCTATCAATATAACACATCAAACATCACTTATCTATCTCATTTTAATTCAAAAAGATCCATTTACACTTAACAATAAACATTTAGAAATAAAAAACAAGTTTTAATTTTTGTTTAAGAAAACACACAGCCGGAAATAATCAAAATTTAAGCATCGATACGTTTTGATTTTGTAAAAACTCAAAACATGAAAGTTTTAGATCTCTTTTTAAACTTTTTATAGCAACTTGAATCACCTCAATCGGAGGACTTATGAAAAAGTTATGGCCAAAATACGAAAAGGCTGCGAAACAGGGCACTGAGTAAAACGAACACCGGCACTTCAAAGCCGGCGACGTAAATTTCAAAGCCGGCAGCGTAAGGCTCAAAGCCGCAGCGTAAGTCTTAAAGCTGGTAGCATGGGGCATTCTGTTCCCTTCAAGGCCGCCTCAAAGCCGGCCGCGTAGAAGTTCCAGGAGCCGGCATTGAAGACAGAACAGGGTTACGAAAACATGTTTTTCACACTTTTCTTTTATCAAAACTTCTTCAAATCATTTCCTAAGCTTCCTATATCAATTCCAACATTAAATAAACTATAATAACAACTTCCAACACTTCAAATCTCTTCCCACAACTTCAAACAACAATCAAACTTCAATTCAATTCAATAAACTCCAACTCACTATTCTCATCTCTTCACCAATTCCAACTTCCATCAAACATTAAACTAACAAATACAAATGTAAACAGCACTTCCAACCCAATTCAATATCAATCCATCAATTAGAAATGTAAATAACAAGTAAAATCAAGGAAATAGAAATAGAAAACTTAGCTTTTAGAAAAGAAACACAAGTTGAACTTCCTCCTCTAGCTCGGTTTCCTCAATTTAGTTCATCTCCTAGCTTTGATTTATCTTCTAGTTGGATTGATCTAGAGTTTTGTTGAATTTGGAGAGGGAAGAAGAAGAAAAAGAAGAAAGAAAAAAAAGAAAAGAGGAAAAAAATGAAATGAAGGAAAGAAGAGGCAAAAAAAAAAAAAAAAAGGAAAGGATAAATTAATATATATATTTTAGAAATAAGGTATAGGTTTAGAACTATCAGATCAATATCTATAGTTCCAGAAGTATTTAGAAGATGATTTTAGAACCGATAGACTGTAAATTAAGATCTTAAAATAAGAACTTAATTTAGGAATTTAATTTGGATACAAAGATATTTAATTTGAGTTCGGGTTTAAGAACTGATATTTTTATTCAAGCAAATGAACTCAAATTTTATCGAGATTTAGGAATTAGTATTTTTGGTCTAAATTGAATGTTTAGGAATCCTCTAAACATTTTTAGAACATGTTTAGGGATTTTAGAAATTTCAAATCTCAAAACCAACTTAATTATTAACTAATTAAACAAAGCCAACTTGTCTAATTAAATCCTATAACTCATTTGATTCATTTAATCTATCTAAACTCAATTTCTAATCTAGGTGAATATTTGGGGTATTTCAGTTACCATAAACTATTATCCACTAATGTCATGCTTTATTAACAATGCATTAAATCATATATTATAATCTCTGTGTTTTAATTATATATGAATGATATATCATATATAATTTCTTAACTAAGTCTACTTAGGATAATAATTATTTTAATACATTAACTTTCCAAGTCTACCGTCTATTACAATACTAAATCTATCTCATCACATTAATGATTTCTTGTCAATTAATAAGCAGGTTGACATGAGACATAATATAAACGAATTGGATCATGGATTTAGGTTTTCATGCACGATTAATAAAACAGGTTGGGTCCCGAGTTAAGACCTTTTAGACACAAAACTGTTTAGACATAGACATGAGGTATGGCACGGTGATATGAATTGCCAGCACTAATTTAGATAGGGGCAATGATGATTAATTCTTTGATGAAACAATTTAATTATGTCTAGAATAATGATGTTGTGAGTACTGATTATGAGGAGAAAGCTAGAATTAGAAATGAACTAGATAAAGCTTTGTGCCAAGAGGAGATGTATTGGAATAAAATATCAATAATTATTTTGCTATCTTAGGGAAATCAAAACATAAGATTTTTTTCACTAGAATACAATCAATAGGAAGGCAAGGAATAAAATTTAAGATTATAGATTCTATAACTAAAGATACTATACTTTTCTTTCACTTCACTAGGTTACACAAAAACACAATTAAAGCTTTGAGAAAATGTTTATAAGGATAAGATAGCAAATAATAAGCTCAAACAATATATCTCAACTACCAAACAACGTGTATTTATAACCTCTTGAAGTTTCCCAGCCATTTGGGACAAAAGGACAAAAATCGGTTAAACATTAAATATTCCAACGGCTATTTTTCTACAACATGGCGTTTGGACACTACAGGTCTAGTGCCCAAATGCTCCCTGCAAAATATAGTAAAAGTCATCTAGCGTCCTAACCCTAGACTGTTGGAACATGATAAAAAACATTTTGATCAAACTAGCATCTCAACGCCACATTCTAGATCCCTACTCCATTCAACCAGTATCCTGACTCCATCTTTGATATTATTTCATATTTTGAGCATATCTTTTTTGTTCGGACTCCGACTGAGATGAATCAAGATGTGCATAAAACTTAGAGAGAGCTCTACAACTTTTTTATTTTGAGCATTAAGAAATTCTAAAGAAAACATGGTTTAAGGCATGTTTTATATCCAACCGCAACAACAAGCATAAACAAAATCAAAGCAAAAATAAATTGAAATATATCCAAATCAAATTGAGCACTTGTTTTACTAACTAACTGTAATTAAACATGATTGAGTCGTTAATTGTGTATTTCATTTCCTCATCAAAATATATATTGAATAAATAAGTTAAACTATCTCCTGCTTTTTTATTAAGACAATCCTTACACAATTAACTCCCCTTCAATTTAACACTCTCATTTAGTTAAGTATTTAGTTTTTCAAATAAATTTTAGCAAATAAGTTCAAAAACTTGAAACCCAACTAAAAGAAACAAAAGTTACACTTAATTTTCAAAAACAACACAAACGTGTTGTGCAACTTACACTTCTCCCATTATGGACTCATAAAAAAGACAATTACAAACCATACTCAAAGAACGAAAAAGGACAAGAACATGCATATCAAATACCTATCGCTCGAATGCTTTAGGTTGAGCTTGTAGATACTAGCATGCAGACAAGGCCTAAAACAAATATGATCCTACTTTTACTTAAAATTGCATAATTCATAATTTAGCATTTCATGCAAGTTTAAAAGCTATTTTAAACATGGTGGATCAAGTCAAACTCGTTTGTCACAACATATCTCAAACTTGTGCAAGTTAAAGTTTTGGAAAAAAAAAAAAACATGAATTTTCTCATAAAAGTGCATGAAAGTGCACAAATTTAGTGGCTTTATCATGCAAAAAAATCATTTCAACATAAAAAATTTGTATATCTAAGCACATTAATATATATATATATATCATGCATAAAATATAAAACTCAAGCAAGTTAAGATTATATCCCATTGTCACCTTTGAGAACCCTTTGGACTTACAAAGACAACATTTATTTCTTCGGTACTCAATTTTGCTTAGATCTTCTGCGGTTAGATAAGGCAAGAATTTCTCTCTTTAACACCGAAACAAACTTGCCTTTGTGACCTAAACGTACAGGTTTCCTTATTGCACAATTATATGTAATATGACCAAGCCTTCCATAATAGTTGTAATTTTTATGAGTTGCTCTCACAAACCGAATTACTATTGTTTCTATCATAATTAAGTCCAAGTTTATTAAAATCATGTGTTTGCTTTTCGAGGAGAGTATTTGAATGCTTCTTAACCTTAGTGAATTGAGCTATGGTTGCATATCCTTTGCATAAGCTAACTTTCAAATTCTCATTTTCCTTTCTAAGCTCATTTATCTCTTTCATGCATTTATTATTACACTCTAGAATAAGCATCTTCTCCATCACTTTTCGAAGTCTTAATTCCTAAATCAAGAAAGTCATTTTAGATTTTCAACTTTTTCGTTTGATTTGCTTAATTTGAATCAAATCAAAGCATAATTTTGATGAGTCAACTATTATAAAGTTTAAAATTGACAAATCTTTGAATAATACAAAGTATATATATGTTATCTTCAATTGGACATTTGGTCGCATGGCATTCTAACAAAGTGCCATTGTAGACCTTACCATCCGAACGCTGCAAGCTTAGTGTCTGGATGCTAATAATTAATTTGTGTTGAGAGCATAGTTGTACCGTTTTTGTCACTATCAATCGGATGGTAATGCTTAGCGTCCGACCGATATATATGTTTTTTCCTGCAAGCGTTCAAGTATGGTCCAGACACTAGAGAGGACGCTCCATACCGTTCGAACGGTACAGACATATTGTTCATATGGTAATACCAAAAAATATAGCCGTTGCAGCATTAATTGCACATGAAATTTATTGGTCTAAGGTATAACGGGCAAATCAAATGAGAAGCCTATTTATACTTGATTTCTGGTAGATGAAGACTAGTTGTTGAGCTTAAAAATTGTTACCAAACTCTTGTACTCTCTCATATTATTGTATTTGTCTTTAGGTATTAAATTTGCTTAAATTGAGAGTGACAAAAGTGGGTAATACTCTTGAGTGTTATTTGAAAAATTGTAAAAGAGTATTACTCAGTGGATTTTATCAAGAATTATTGGTTGAGTATATCTTATTTGAGCATTGATTATTTTGTGATTAATAAATAGTGTGAAGACCTCCTTCGGAGGCATTGGTGTGATCGTGGAGATTAGGAAGCGGGTTGAACTCCACATTAAAGTCCCCAGCTTATTTCTCTCTACCTTACTCTCTTTATTTATTGCATTGTATATTGTAAATTTGATTAATTGTGTTTGGTTGGTTAATCATTAATTCTTGTTATTGAAAAGAATTGCATAAATACTTAATTCATCCAAGTATTTTACCTAGTGTATTAGAATAATTTCACTTAATTCATCATTTTTAGATTACAAACTTTCAATTTCTAATTTTAAATATTCATTCTCTTCATCCAACTTTCCATTTGCAAATCTAAGCTCATCATGTTCATTCTATATATATCTAACTCATCTCCTCTTTTTCTTTTTTCTTTATCAAGGATTTAAGCATGTTATTCTTCTTTTTCAACTTAATTAACTAATTGCATGCTTTATCATATATTGTACAAATCTCATTATATGGAACTTAAGAAGAATTGGAACATACCTTATCATCAAGGGCCATCAAGCATAAATTTCATCCAAGTTGGATGAGTCTCCATCGCTCCAATGGCCAAAAGTGCCTTCCATCTTTCTCTTTTGCTTCATTTCTTGGCATTTGAATAATGTTGAGCATGCCCTGACTCATTACATTTGAAACAAGTGATGGTATTCTTCTTCTTTTTGCTTTCCTTCAAAAATTTTGTCAATTTTTTTGTAAGCTTCTCCAAACTAATCATCATCTTCACTACTTTCTCTATTTGAGTCGGGCAAGAGCTTTTAAGAGCTATTTCCTTCTTATTCAACTCTTCCCTTTTCTTCTTAATCATTTCGTAAGTTTTCAAAGTCTCAACAAGTTGCTTCCTTGAAATTTGATTCAAATCATATATTCTTCTATAGCAGTTCTTTTAGCTTTCTACTCCATTGGTAAGGACCTAAGAATTTTACTAATGTTGAATGAATGAATATGAATGAATATATCACGCATCCCATCTATCAATTCATTAGTCTTCATTTTGAAGTTTTCAAATTCACCATATAAAAGACTTATTTTAGTATCTTTTAATCTTATAGATCCTTCATAAGTATTTTCCGAATTAACCTAATTTTCTTTTGCAGATTTACAATTGCAAATTCTGTTAAAATCACTTTCATTTAATCTACAATATAATATATTCATAGCAATTTTATTTAGTTGCACTTTTTCTCTTTTTGCTTTTGTATAATTACTTTCATCTTTACCATCTATATTATTGGACCATTTTCAACAATATTCCATAAAGATGTATTTTGTACCTTAATAAAATTTTCATCATACACTTCCAATATGCATAATTAATGCTAGTTATGATAGGTGGATTATTAATTGTTTGTTCCTCAATGAAACCTAGCGTATTACAATTATTTTATAAGCTCTAGATACGGTTAATCACTTTAAACTAGAATCTTAGCTTCGATACCGATTGTAGAATTCTAGTAACACTTAAGTAGTAGTGGATTATTGTGAATTTTGATTCTTTTCAAAACTTAATATTTAAATGATACAAAACAACAAATTAAACAACAATAATAAAGTGCAATAAATAGAGAGTGAGGGTTAGAGAAAATTGCATTGGGATTTAACGTGAATTTTGACCCACCTCCTCATCTTCTTGGTCCACACAATGCCTCACTCAATGAGGACTTCACACATTTTATTGCACGCAACACAATTTGCTCTAATGGAGTTACACTACAACACAATCACTAACACAAAGCATACTTGATTTTTGTTTTTACAACAAGCTTCTTGGCTTATCTGGCATAATTCAAAATTTCACTCAAAACACTCAATAACTTAAAGTATAGTGCCTTTACAAGAGATTGCATATTCTATCTAGAGCCACTATACTTTTCTCTTACCTCACTAAATTGCACAAAATACAATTAAAGCCTTGAGATAGTGTTTTCAAGGATTGGATAGCAATTAATAAGTTCAAAGAATATGTCTCAATTGCCAAAAAAATGTTTATTTATAACCTCTTGAAGTTTTCTAGACGTTAAGGCCAAAATACCAAAAATTGGTTGAACATTTAATTTTTCAACAGCTTTTTTTTTTTTTTTTGTAACTTGGCATTTGGACACCACAAGTTTAACATCCGAATATTACTTGCAAAATAGAACAAAAGTTATCTAATGGCCAGGCGCTGCATTCTAGTGCCCTAACACTATGCTATTGTAACATGATTAGAAATATTCTAATCAAAATACCATCTTAACTCCATTCAACTGGCTTTTTGCCTCTAGCTTTAGCATTGTTTCGTATTTTGAGCATTTCTCTCTTTTATGGACTTCAATTGAGGTGATTCAATATGCAACGGAAAGCTTAGAGAAAGCACTACAACTTTTATGTTTTAAGGTTTAAGAATATATGAAGAAAATAAGGTCTAAAACATGTTTACATCAAACTACAACAATAGGCACAAACAAAATCAAAACAAAACAAGTTCAAACAAATCCAAATCAAACTAAGCAATTGTTTTACTAATTAAGTGTAACCAATCATGATTGAGTGGTTAATTGTGCGTTCCATTTCCTTATCATAATATATGTTGAACACAAGTTCAACACCATTTTCATGACCATTGATATAACAATCATCGTTATCATATCTTGTAAAGGATAAAGCACACTAGAATGTCACAACATTTGAGGGTAAGTTCATTTAAGATTAGAACATTTCGAATAGTTCATATGAGGTCACAACATTTACGAATGTGGTCAATTGAGATCACCACTTGTATGTGTCAATAAGAGAAAAATTTAATTAAAAGTTAGAAGATCTGCCACATTGTGACATGTGTCAATAATGACCTTAATTGATCCACTTTTCTAAACCTTGTGACCTCAAATAAACAATTCAAAATGTTGATCTCAAATTAACTTACGCCTAACGTTATGATATTTTGGTGTAATTTATCCATTTCATAAACACCATATTTAACAATTGTAACCACCTTTACTACCACCATTATAATGCTAGCTCTGCCACCACTGCTACAATCAATCGAGTATTATCACCTCCTAAATCATTATCACTACACCAACATTATTATTATTAATTAGGTTGATGAAAAAAATAGTATATGAACTTTTACAAAAAGAATAATTAGATACTGAAGCTTGGTTATGACAATTTGATACCTGAACAAAGTTTTCATTCATTTTTCATGAAGCTTGGTTTTAACAATTTTGATACCTAAACAAAGTTTTTGTTGACTTTTTATATACCTAAAATAAGTTCAATAAGGTATGAAAAAAGTTCACGAAAATTTATTCGGGTACCAATATTGTCAAACTAAACTTTAGGTATGAAAATATTGACGAAAACTTTGTTTATGTAACAAATTGTTTAAAACCAAACTTTATGTACTAATTTTTTTTTACGAGAGTTCAGGTATTGTTTTTGTCATTATCTCTTATTAATTTTATTATCCCATATTTTTGCTACCACTTGCTTATCACCATTGCCATCTTGCCACTTCTTAATCACCATAGCCGTAATCACTAATCTAACTACCTTAACACCAATACCACTACCATTTGCACCACTGATATCATCATTATGCCAGTCATGGCACTATCATCACCTTTGTTGTATAAGCAATAGGACCACCACCACTACTACCATCATGTTTTTTCACCATCGTGTTTGCACTACCCCAAAACCATAACTACATTAACATTGTCTCCTTTAATTATTTCTATCACATACTCAACCGAGCCATAATCACAATGCCATCATCATTATCACATCTACTGACATTACCTTTGCACTGTAATATCACTACCATTTTTACCACCACCACTAATGTTATTTGCCACCCACCACCATTATTGTTACATCAATTAGTGCTTGCAATCATAGTATTTCGATAACGTTGGGTTCCCATAAGTGGTGGTTGCATTTTAATAATACTTAAAAAAATGAATGACTAACTTAGATCCATCTAAAGTTTGGTAATATAAAATAAAGGGAAAATGCAAAAACACACCTTAAACTTTAAAAGTAGCAAATTGACCCTTTGAACTTTAAAATGATGGTTTTTGACCCTTTGAGCTATAAACAATTTGCAAGTTAAGGACATCCCATCCTTTTTATCCTTTTCTTCGTATAATTTCAATCGAAAATGTTGTAGAAAAAGTACACCTAAAATGTACACTTTTTTGGTGGAAAAAGTTTAAAATGTCCTAATTTATAAATTATTTATAATCAGAGGGTCAAAAATGGAAAAGTTTAAATCCTAATTTACAAATTGTTTATAATTCAGAGGGTCAAAAACACACTTTCAAAGTTTAGGAGGTCAATACGTGCCACCCTTAAAATTTAGGGTATGTTTTTGCATTTAACCTTAAAATAAATTATTATGTATTCTCACCAATCCTAATCACTCAACAAAAGTTGGCAAAAAATTACAAACATATAACACAATTGAAAAGCTTTACATCCGTTTAATTTGAATATTGGTATGAAGGATGCAGTTATAGATTAAGGCATTATTGCACAATAAATAGCACTCACTTCATAAGTGCTTTTGAAGGTTGTTTGGATTATATGATTTTCATCTTATCTTATATGTATCTAATTTGTTTGATCTACTTATGAGTAAAAATATCTATTTCTTGATAAATTTACGTTTCAAATTGACAAAAATAAAATGTTAAACTAACCAAAAAATGACGAAACAAACAAACTCATATTTCCCTTCCCATTGTTGTGAGTGCATGCCTTAAATCATTAGTCTCTAGGCAAATACCATACAATATTTATATATAAATATATTGGATATTGTAACTACATGTGCTATGAAGAATATAAGCTAAACATCAAATGAAAAATCAAATTAGACTATACAAATAGTCAAACTTAGATACAATACCTAACTCTATTTATATACTAGTAACACTTATCTATTTCACTAATTCAATTATTACTAAACAATCACAATCAATAAAAAACCAGGCAATAGCAACTAACAATCTAATGCTAACTTCTCTTGCGATAATCACAATAAGTAATTACATAAAATATTTCTATATTCTAAGTGTGAGATTTACATTTTTAACTACCACTTATCTTAATCATACAAAGGCTCACCTAGCCAAGGCTATTTACTTAAGGTGTTTAGTATTCAAACTATTATGGTATGAATTATTTAAGTGTTGCAAAATATTTAAACTATTAGAACTTTGAAAACTAAATGTAAGATGGTTACATGATTTAATTAAGCCTAATATTTCAAATTGTTGGTAATATTAGTTTAGTATATTCAAATTTCTTTAAAGGGAAAATATTGATCTTACTTATTTATGCAATAAAAGCACATTATTATTTTGTAGGAATAATATAAAAAATAGTATCTGAACTTTCACAAAAAATTTAGTTAGGTACTTGAAGTTTGATTTTGAATAATTTGACACTTGAAATAAGTTTTTATGACATGAAGTTTAGTTTTGATAATTTTGGTACCTGAGCAAAGTTTTTGCAAACTTTTTTAAAGTATCCAAAATGTTAAAACCAAACTTCATGTATGAAAAAGGTCAAGGAAAATTTTGTTCATGTATCAAATTATTTAAAATGAAATTTCAGGTACTTGATGGAGTATTTTGCGAAAGTTTATGTACCATTTTTATCATTAATCCTTATTTTTATAAAATCGAAATTGAAATGAGATAAATATGATTAGTAAATAGTTCATATTACTAAACTAATAAGTTATGATACTAATATACTATTATGTTAAGAAATCAATACATTAGTTGATAATGGTTTTATTTTTTGTTAAATATTATTTTTTTTCAGTTGATTACTATTTTTCACAACTTCTAGGATAAAATAACAAATTCAAATTAATCTTATTTGGAAACTAATATTCATATCACTTAATTATAAAATCTTTTATAATTGATGATGATGATATGATGATGATGATGATAGGAGTGGATTTGAATAAAGGATCTCTCACTTAATAGATAAGAGGGAATATATTATGTTGCAAGGCCATTAGCTAATTGATAAATTCAAAAGATGATATTTTAAAAAGTTATTTTATTAAGAAATTTACTTAAAAAAACAAAAAAGAAATAATCTGCTCACTTTTACAGAAAAATTAAAATTAAAAAAGAAAAGAAAAGAAAAGAGTTTTAACTTTTAACCGTTTAGGTCGTAAACAGTAATAAAATTCTATCATAGAAAGTCAAAGGAAAAGGCGATCAACATTGTCCTCTCTCTCAACATTGACACTCGCTTCTCTCTCTCTCTCTGTCTCTCTCTCTCTGTGGCTGAGCTTGCCACCTTTGGTTTGGTTTGGGACAAGACAAGAAACAAAAATAAAAATAAATGCTTTTTTAGTTGTTTGGGGTAGGTATAGAGCAGCCGTTGATTTTATAAATCATCATGCTCATTCCGTTTAATCACTCCTGTATTAAAAGGGTAATCACCTAAATAGTGAATTTCTTTTATACCATGGATCTCTTTGAAGAGGGTTCCATGTCATCACTACGTAACAAATCTTTAGCACCCGTTTCTCGTTTAGCTATTGATATTGGAGGTGATCTTTCACTCTAATTCGCTGAATTTCATTTAAAGTCGATCCCTTTTATGTGTAATTCAATGTAATTGTGTTGAAAGTTGCCATTTTTATTTGAAATCATTGTGTATCTTGGTAGTTTGGATCATGGGTTGCTTGTGAAAGTTGAAAGGAACCATTTTTTGGTAATTGGGGTGGAGTAAAACTTGTTTGGGGGGTTTTGAGCTTTCATGGTTTTGATTTCTGGGTGTGTGTGTGTTATTTGAAGTTGATTCTAGGTTTCGTGTTTGTCAGTTTAGTGCCTAATGAATGGAATCAAGTGAATGTTGACTGTGTGGAAATGCCATGCCGCTATGGTGTGATGCTATTGCGGCCTTTTCGATTACAGGATTGAGTAGGATGGATCCCTTCTTGCTACTTGTTTGATTTGTGTTAAACTCTGTGGCCATTGTTAAGAAAAGGGGACTTGTGAAACTAGAATAGACAAATGCATTGCTTGGGCACTTAATATGAAGAATGATGAGGTCTGGTTGCATGTGATCTTTTGCTTTTGTGTAGTTATGATGGTAGTTGGTTTTTGTATCCAATTTCGGTAATCTTTAACCTTAATAATTGAATTCCTACTTTCATGGATATGCAGAAACATATGCTGATTGAAGATCATTGAGTTTAGGCTTTACACTTGATAAAGAAAAAGTTTCAAGTTTGTGTGTATTTCAAGGTCTTGTTAGAGGTTGTTATGAGAAAATAAGGTGAAGCTAAGGCATTAGGATTGCGCCCTTACTTGGACATTTTACTTTCTTATTCCCTGCCTGTCTTTATTTATTCATTTATTTTATTTTCTATTTCAATTCCTTTATTTATGTTTGGGGATGAAGAGGGCAACTCAATAACGTTGGATGAAAAAAGAGTAGTCTGAGTGGTGTCATTCTTTGTTACCACGATTAAATCAGCTTAAATGTGTATTGAACAAATTCATCGCATTGTAGTATCTACTTCAATTTGTTAGGTTGCTGAAGAGTAGTGCTTACTCAAGAGATGATGATATTAAAATATGCGTGCAACCTTTGGTTCAATTTGGTAAGATATAGTATGCTTTCATTGTTTGCAGGTTCTCTTGTAAAATTGGTGTACTTTTCAAAAGATGGTGATGCTTCCATTGGTAAGGATCCTAATTGGTATTCCAATGTCAGCCTTGGGCTTTCAGATGGTGGGAAGGACCAGTCTTGTTTTGAAGGAACGCTTCACTTTGCAAAGTTTGAGACCAGAAAGATAAATGATTGCTTAGAGTTTATTCAATCAAGACAGCTTCACCTTGATGGTATGTGACCTTTCATGCTACATCATGTGCAATGACACCTTGCCATTTGTAATTGAGCTTATAAGGTTCCTTTTGCTCTTTTCTTCAATGTACCTGCATTTGTCTTCAACTTTAGTTTAAGGTCCTTTTAATGGAGAGCACTCTATACTGTTTTCACAAGTTTATCAATATCTTTCTTGGATCCGAAAAGCCTGAGTGACTACTCCATCACCAGCATCAACTTGTTTTCACTGTGGATCAATTAGCACCAGAGCTTATTACAATCTATATACCAGAAGTTGTTTAGATATTGTCATGTTCTTACATCGTTTGATCCTTACCTAGAATTTAATAAAATTAAGGTTATCTCATCCTCTTTATATTTTCTGGTTGTGGTTATTAGACATCTCATGCTTCTGGCTTTTAAGAAACATATTTTCTTAATCCCTGATTAGGGAACTTCTGTAAATGGCTATTACTATATTAACTTGTGTCTTGTAACATATTAATTCATGTACTGTTTATGGTGGATTCAGGTTCCAGTCAGCAAAAAGGTCCTTGTGGGGAAAATATTATTATAAAGGTAAATGTATAGACACTACGTTTAAATGATGATCAGGATAGTGTAGAATGTTAAAGCAACAGATTTCCCTTATATTTTCTTTTGATTCTTGATTCCTGCTATTTATTGATCTGCATAAATTATTTTCTATCTTCTGAGTTTGATTTAGCAAGTTCTATCAGCCAAATTTAATTCAGCAAGCCATATGTTTGCATTCTATTAGTCAAAATTTGATGCCCACTTTACTTTACGGAAGGCCACAGGTGGTGGGGCTTACAAATTTGCAGATCTCTTCAAAGAGAAACTTGGTATTTTTATCGATAAGGAAGATGAAATGGATTGCCTTGTTGCTGGATCGAATTTTTTGCTTAAGGTAAGATCTCAAGATGACCCATTGAATTAGGGGTTAAAATTAGTTATGCTTCAAAAATGTTATTTCCGGACCTATGTTACTTGTCTGCTTGCTTGCTCTCTTTATTCATAGATTGAGCTGTCAAATTGGACTCAAAAAAGTATCATTGCTAGCATAGAGTTTTAGTATATTTCCTAGTACATTGAAGTCATTCTACCATGGTTTCTCTTTTTATTGTTTCTTGGAAATGAATATGGGCAAATTTGCCGGTGTCTGTTGTACTGTTTGGGGTGGGGGACTTAAGCACTTTCAGCAATAAGGAAGACAAAAATACAAACGCATTTACTGGATTGTGGAGATTTTGCTTTGAAAGATGCAGAATAGGTTTATAGGGGTATAGAAAGCTGAAGAAAAGAGCAAGAGGAATGAGTGCTGTGAAGAGTTTAATCAGTCACCTTTACCGCAGTGCTTCTCAATCTTCTCATTCATTGAAAGGCATTTGCATATGCTAATTGCTACAATAGTTTGAATCATTCTGGCTTTTGGGAGCATTTTTTATGGCAAAATTTGACTACTGAGCTCTCTTGCGCTATTAATGGCTGGATACTCTTGTTGATATTTGCTCTATCTTCTCTTGTACTTTTGCTGTTACATTTTGCCAAGTCTCTGCTAAATTCTTTGCTGCAGCACTAAACTCAGAATTCTAAGAAAGCTTGATCAAACCCAAAGCGTGTTGGGGAATCTTGGTATAAACCATGGGGAATCTTGGTATGAACTATAGGGAATGGAGATTTCCTTATTGTACTGTGAACCACACTATTATAAGCAAACTTGCTTGAGCTAGTGCGACATCCTACTGCTTCAGCTTCTCACCACAAATGCTCCTAATCGAATTACCAGGTGTCCTGTTTGTAGCTTTAGTTTGTCCATCCGTTTGAGGGTGAGCGAGGGTGAGCTGTACTGCTATAATTCAAAGACGAATAATACATTTGCCACAGAGTTCTCTAGAAATAGCTTAGGAACTTGCTATCTCTATCTGATGTGATGGACTTGGGTATCCCATGAAGGCGAACGACCTCTCTGAAACACAATTTGGCAATGGCCTTTGCATTTGCCACTTTTCGACACGGGATGAAATGTGGCATCTTGGAAAACATGTCAAGAACAAAAATAGGATCCATGCCCCATTGAGTACGACGAAATCTAAGTACAAAGTCCATTGACAAGTCTTCCCATATATTCTCAGGGATAGGCAATGGCATATACAAGCTAGTGTTTTGGGACCACCTCTTAGTTGTTTGACTTACATAACAATGCTGCACTATCCTGCTAACATCCCTCCTTAAATGGGGCCGATCGAATCTATTGTTGACTGCAGCAATTGTGTTGTCTCTTTCCAAATGACCAGCCAATCCATCACCATGCAGGTCACGAATCAACTTCTCTCTCAAATAAGACTCTCTTTCAAAGAAGACTCGGGCACACAAAGTTGTTTTCCCTGCATTTAATATCCATCATGTATATGATGATCACTATAAGGCTGCTCAGTCATACATTTTGCCCAAAGCTCTTTGAAATCAGCATCAACCTCTTACAATTCTTTTAACTGCTTGAACCCTATAACCTTAGCATTCAAAGTCACCAGAAGATTGACCCTCTTACTCAAAGCATTGTTTATTTTGTTCTACACTCTTGACTTATGTTTCAATTTGAAAGGAAACTTCTGCAAGAACTCTTGCTCTTTCTCCTTCAACTCAGTCTCCTTAGGACTCGTCTGTAGTGTGTTAAGTTGGATAAACTCGCCCTCAGCACCATATCAATCTGATGCTAGATATCCCTCATAGGTGATAGTTCCTCTGGCAAGTCTTTTGGCAACACATCCCTCAACTCCTTCAATACCTATTTCACTACCCTTGGCATATCACCACTACTCTCTTTGATAAACTCTTTTTGCAATACGCTTGTACTTTCTCCTGCAAAATTGCACTCTTCTTCAACTCTGTCATTTTCTTCTCCACTGATTTATCTTCTTTCCACTCAACAACGCCCCTTCGTATTTTTTGTGTGGTTTTAGTCTTCTCAATAAACATTTTGCTAGAACTTTCATTCCCATAACACTTTTTACTATCAAAACGACTACTCTTTTCGTACAACATCAACTTCGCTTTAATGGTCGTGTTCTTAGCTTTGTTCAAATTGCGTGGGACATGAACTTCAATTTTATCATAGATTTGTGGCTTTAACTCCTCCAAGACTTCTCTCTCACTAATCACTTGTTTTATAACTTTAATATCATAGTCTTTATCCATAGTTATAGAAACTCCTTTTTTCTCTTGCACATCCATAGCGATATGGACTTGAGCAACTTTAGAAGTCTCTCGCTATTCTATTGATTTTTCAAATTCATTTTCTACCTCCATCAAATCATTATTCCGCGCCAACGTCATAAACCTTGTGGTATATTCATGTATCAATTTCTTTTCTTGATGATATTTGGTCTTATTGAAACATGATCTCCTCATAATCAAGAGGAAGAAACTCATTTTCCAATAATTGCTTTATTCTATATCATGTCTTAAGAGGTGCTTTTCCTTCACGACTTCTCTTTTTTTGTAATCTCTCTCATCATGCAGATGCATAGCGTTTAAGTGTACATGCTACCAAACTTACCCTCTTCTCGTCTAGCACCTCCATATGATCAAAGAGCCGCTCGACTTTAGCAATCAAACCAACAAAATCTTTAATCCCTAAATCTCCTCTAAAATATGAAATAGTTGTATTTAATTTGAAATCATTCCTTCCATTTTCATTTTTACCTCCATAATAATCAATAAAATTACTACTTCGACCTCTATATTAACATCCATCACCACCATATGCCTTACCTGTTTCATATCTGCCACTAATGCCTCGCCTTCGTGGCTATTTTTTCCCCCAACAATTCATCTTCCTCCTCAAAATCATCTTTGTAAGCATGTAACCTTTGATTTGCAATAACAGGTCTAACAATAGGATTGCCGCGTGCATACTCTGCCCTTGGTCGCATTTGATAACCGTTCCTATTCCTGTTGACATCGGATCCCATCGCATCGAAATGCTCGATTAGGTCACGAAAGTATGTTCGAAATGCCGGAATCTCTTTATCCATGTTATCCAAAATTGCCCTTCGAGCTTGTGACTCGGTTTGTAGGCTTCCATATCTCGAACAACGTTTAGGATGCGACCGCCTCCTAAGTTGTCGTCTCTTGACATCTCACAAGAACTTTCCTGCTCTATACCTTCTGATGCAGCGAGTACCGTAGATAAAACAAGAGCACTCACCGACTGATTTAAACCATACAACGATTGCAAACAATGCAATCTTAAGAGAAAATTCTCTCAATTAGGGTTTGGAATGTATTCATATGTTTTTCTGAAAAACAAGACTAAATGATCATTTATATATATAGAAAAACCTAAAGACAAATAATAAATAAGTCGTGCATCATAAGTTGACAACATAGGCTGACAATAAAAATTGACAGCCATAATTAAAATTTGCGGTTTTGAAACTCAAAGACGAAACGTCAGTGAATATAGGCCAGCTCCAAGGCTGGTGGTGTAAATTTTCAAGATGGCGGCTTAGATGACAGCCTAGTGCTTCCTCTCCTTTGTGGACGGCTCCGTCTTGTTCAAATGTGTTCACTATGGTCGTCCGTATCAATATGTTTGATTCTTTTTTTTTTTTTAATTTTTTTCTTTACTTTTTTTTAAATCTCTCTTCAACAGTAAAAAAATATTAAAAATAGTTTAATTAATAAGTAATAACTAATAAAAGAAGGACTACTATATGTTTTAATAATATTATAATAGTGATTTGACTTATTTGAATAGTGTTTTGTTTGTCTAATGTGAACATGGTTGTCGAATATCGATATTTTATGCATCAAAATATTTTGATAATTATATTAGTATTTGCTTCATTTTGCTTAGGTGTGCGCTTTTTTTGCGCTTTTCACCTTAGACGATTTTAGGGCATTGCGCCTTGAGTGTTTTTCGTTTTCGCCTTTAACAACACTAAGTGGAACTTATAGTTGTATTAAATGCCACAATCATGTCTCTCTTCCCCTTAGAGTTCCAGGATATGAACTTGATTACCTGAACTAATATTGGTGCTTAATTTGCAACAGACAGTCCAGCAGGAGGCCTTTACTTACATCGATGGCCAAAAAGACTTTGTGCAGATTGACCATAATGATCTGTACCCTTATCTCCTTGTAAATATTGGATCAGGTGTTAGCATGATTAAGGTCTGTTCTGCACTTCTTGTCAACCTACTTAAAATTTGCTTCCCTATTTAGTTGTAACTCAGCTTTTCTTTTACAGGTGGATGGAGATGGAAAATTTGACAGAGTTAGTGGACGAGTGTCGGTGGTGGAACGTTTTGGGGTTTGGGTAGGCTTTTAACAAAGTGTAAGAGGTTGTCTCTCTTCCTATGCTTACTGCGACATATTTTGATACCAAGTAACTTTGCTATTCTCATGGGGCTAATTATATTTGGTTTCAGTTTTGATGAGCTACTTGAGTTGAGCCAAAATGGAAATAATAGTAATAGACATGCTTGTTGGCGACATCTATGGAGGGACGGATTACTTAAAGGTACTTTTTCATAAGCTGTGTTACACAGGCCTTCGTAGTTTTGGGTGTTGAGCAGTTCTGTCCCTTAAAATTGACATCGAAAATCAATTCTATCCACTAAAGTGATGTAAATTTTCACCTGTATAAACAGATTGGTCTTACATCAACAGCGATTGCTTCTAGCTTTGGCAAAGCAATTACAGATAACAAAGAGCTGGAAGATTACAAACCTGAGGATGTCTCGAGGTCTCTTTTAAGAATGATTTCAAATAATATTGGACAGGTAAGTCACAGTCAATTTAATGAACAAATCGACTTGGACATAGAGTGAGGTGTCTGTAACTAGGGTAAGGATTGGCATGCAAGTTATTTCTCACTTGTACATTTAGTGGAAATCCCTGGATTCACATATGGGTTGTCTATAGACTAGAGGGATTGCAACAGCTCTTCCTAGCCTGACTGGCATTGACTTTATTAGCTTCTCCAAATGCCTTGTTTTCCATCGAACATGCTTTTTCAAATCTTAAGAGCTGGAGTCCGTGTGTGATGTTATCTTTTATGTTTTCAGATATCAATTTTAGATGGCATATACTTTTTAAGCTTTCTACAGCAGTCAGTTATTGTCAAAAAAAGGGAAAAAAAAAAAGGAAAGATGTCCAAATTTTCCTATATGATCTTCTAATTTCCAAGTTAGTACTTATGAAGTAAAATAGACGAAGTTACATGATAATGTTGTCTCCTTTCTGGGAATAACAAAGTAATATCTTCTAAAAATTCTCAGCGAGATAGAAGTTCTGGATGCCAAAATCGAGGTTGATCTCTATTCTCTACCAATGCTTTGCCTTGTATTTCATTAATTTCTTGTCTTATATGTTTGAAACTAGATTTCATACTTGAATGCATTGCGATATGGGCTGAAGCGGATATTTTTTGGGGGCTTCTTTATACGTGGTCATGAATACACAATGGATACAATTTCAGTTGCCGTTCACTTTTGGTAACTACCGGAACTCCATCTCTAATATGATAATGTTTGGTGGTGTTTTTTACATCGAATACTCGTTATTGGTTTAATGTTGGTAGACTCCACCCCCCCCCCCCCCCCCCCCCCCCCCCCCCCCCCCCAAAACAACACACACACACACACATATATATATATATCCATTTGCTTAGCCAGTTTGTCTGGCACGTAATGTACTGGAAATTTAGTTCAACAATCAACAGGGTACACTTATAACACAGAGCAAGGGGTCTGCGTGGTGGAACGAACACATCTAAATCATTCCATCTTTTTGCACTTGTTACTAGTTCATGGTCACTATATCTTTCTTTGTATTGTTTAAGGAAACTTATTACTAGCTTAGACACTATTCTAGTGAAATCAATCGTGTTTATCTAGTTTTATCATCTTTGCCTTGGCTTGCTATCAATGTCTCAAAAAGACATGTTATTCTTTAGGTCAAAAGTGAGGCAAAAGCAATGTTTTTGCAACACGAAGGGTTTCTTGGAGCCTTGGGTGCGTTTGTAAGTTACGAAAAGCATAATGTCACTAACTTGGTGGCCCATCAGCAACAATGTCTGTAAGTGGATCCAATCCAGAGGATAAACTTCACAGGTCACTAGCAAGCAACTTGTATGAAGGGAGAATATGAAATGTCATGTCTGCACATCATAGCAATTATATGCTTACAAAACCGAAAGGTCAAACAACAATAAGGGAGTACATAGAGGTATAGGAGAAAGTGGTATTTAACATCTCATAAATGGATGAATTGTGGTTCATCCATGATTGATTCTATAGCATCTGCAATAAAAATAATTAGGCCTTTAAATTAAATTTGTATAGGCTTGGTAAATGTAGTTTGCTTGCCAGCATAGTACAATTCCGTCGTTCCATGTCCATCTTCCAAGAGCTACTTAAAGACGATGACAATACTACTTAGTTTCAGTTTGAGCAGATTCTCTTTGATTTCTCTTGTAAATGAGAGAGATTCCACTGTGGGAGACATAAGAGCGTGGTTGCTCTAGGATTTGTATCCTTAACTTGTATTCGTGATTTGCATATGTATTATAGAGCACACACGGCCAGATTCATTGCTGCAGAAAGTGTTCTTCTGGTGGCTCTGTAATTTTAATGCATTTTGGAACTTAAGTGAGTTGTCTGTGTCCTGTATGGTTATGCTATCGCATCATGAGTCTTTTTGTATACATCCTACGAAAGATACTATAGAAGAAATAATAAAAACAAATGTCCAATCTTTACAGCACTTCTTTCTTTACTTGGTAAGTGTAGCATTCAAACCAAATCGATATTGGTCCAATACTTATATGTTACCAATATAGATCAGATATATATAAAAATTTGACAATCTAAACAGTCTTTTTATATCTAAGTAAGCCCACTAGAAACTATAAGCGACGTTTAACTATTAAAGCTCCATATTAAAATATACTATAATAAATAGATAAACCAAAGCAAATATCAAGAAAAGGCAAAAAAAAAAAAAAAAAAATGGGGTAGTAACCTGAACATTGAAAACGCTCAAAATTTGATGGTCTTTTCTCAAAGTCACTTTATCTTCTGATGATTTAGGATCTCTAACCCACACAAAAGAAATAAGCGAGGTAATAATGGATTAGGATTTTATGGATATAAAAGTATTATTATTGCTATTTAATTGACTTGACTATATGATCCTACGATTTTGCTTTAATTTTAAAAGATGTAGCTTAGGAAGCTTGAAACATTATTGATAAATTGATCCGTTGAATCCAACCCCTCTCCAGCCCATAAAATTCATATAAATAGTACATGATGAAGGATATTAATTAAAAAAATAATCTGGGGTTTTAAACTGTTACTAGAATTTGGCGTGAAAGTTTAACACCCATTGCGAGTTGGATATATAAGTAAACGGAATCGCCACGTGACAATTTGAAAAGTCTAATCACAGTTTAGACAACGCGGTTCATGACAAAGAAAATTTAAAACATAATCGTCACACCAGCATTTTGGAATGCCCGAAGCAGGTCGGCTAACCAAATCATTATGTTCAGTTAATATAGAATGGATTAAATCTTTGCCTAATAATGAATAAGAGATGGATTTGGATTGTCTTATTTTTATTTATAATTGTATCTTATTTGTATTTATATTTGTTCTCTATCTAATGTGTTTGATATGTTTGTAAGTAAATATGTTCATTTTTTATTTGTATCTATTTCTTGACAAATAGTTTGAATCGAAACGACAACACGATCCAAATTGAGTCTAAAAAGGAAAAGGCCTTTACTCAAACTCTAATTTGTAACACCTCAAAAATCATATCACAAGCAAAATTTTAAAAATAAATAAGTAAACAAGACTTAAAAGAGAAGATTTTCATTTATCTCTGCTAAATTAAAAGATCTCAATAAAAAAGAAAAAGATAAATGGATTTATAAAAGAAGATATTTTATTAATGGTAAATGTTGGGAATGATAAATGGATTTTTGTAAAATATGCAATTGGATACTTAAACTTTAAAATTAATTAATTTAGTATAAGAACGTTGAAATTGATCAATTTAGTATCAAAAGAATTTTTTATATATGCCAAGATGATCTAATTTGATGAAGGTACTATTGACGTGCATGCAAAATTCTTTCACATACTAAATTTATTATTTTCAAAATTAAGATGTCTAATTACATATTTTACTAATATTAAGATATCATTTATCATATTAATCCTCACATAAATTGCTTACTTACTAAGTCTTTTTTAACACACATTACCATTTTCATTTAACTAATTGGACGATTTCCCATTTGTGAGCAAAATTTTTTTGACAAATCACTTATTCATTTAAACCACCATTTTTTACATGAAAAGGAAAATTTAAAAAATATCGACATAGCACTATTTAGATCGCCATAAACGAATATGTTATGACACACACACAACCAATTCATCAAATTTAATTAAAATAATTAAGACTTTGTCCGATCATGAAGTTTTCTGAAAAACCCTAATCATCTCAATAATATTGATGGTACAATACGATGATAGGACCATCATGGCTCACTTAGTTTTAAAAAAAATTCATTATCTTTTACCGTACATTTGATGGGAAAAGTAAGTGCATAAAAAAAGAAAAAAACTTCTCAATTAAAAGTCAAATTGTATGCCTTAAATCCATCAACCCTAAATATGCCAAAATGCTTCTCGTACTCTTCTCCTCCCTTCTCATTCTCATCAAAAAGATCAAACAAAAACTTCAGCTCCAAACCAGGCCTTCTAGGTGTTCCAACATCACCAATTGCACGGCGGACGACGTTTCCATTGTAATCCATTGCATTTGCCGCATTTGCTTCTTCTCCACCCGCCGTCGGCCACCCGGTCTCGGCCACCACCACCTCCACCCCTGGAAACCCTGCCTTCTCCATAGCATAAACAAACGCATCCAAACTCGCATCATACAGATTGTTGTATACAAATTCACCATCGTGGACCGAATCCCTATTTTCAGTACTCCTAAACAAGGCATAGTCTGAAGACATGTACTTGGCATTGTTTACATAACTTATGTATGGATACACATTTGCCATGAACGGTGAGCCTGTATCAGACAAAAACCTAAGAAGTGGAATCATGCTGGATTGCAAATCCGGATCGAATTCGGCATGTGATGGAGGATACGTGTTGATTAACGCCGAAGCGGCTTGCGGGGATGACAATTTAATATTTCCGGATAATCCTAGAGTTTGGAGAGCATTGTGTAGGTTAACCATGGCAGGAACAATGTAAGGAGCGTAATAAGGTTCTTTCAGGAAAACCTCGTTCCCTACAGCAATATATCGGACTTGTTTCGCGGGGACATACGCGAAGATGTTGGTCTGAAGCCATTGAAGAGAGTAGCTCAATGAACCTAAAGCTAGAGAAGGGAGGTCTTCGTTGGGGACACCTATCATCAGACTGATTCCAGATCCAGCTAAGGATTGGACCGCAGGATCAGTGTTGAAGACACGTACATTGGATATTTCGTTTGTTTTGAGGATGCTGGCGATGGATTTTGGTGGTGGGAGGTTGTTCGCGACGCGACCATAGCAGATTCCAACAGGTGCAGCAACTGCAATAGCAGGGCAGAAACATTAGTAAGTACAAGTCATGATTCATCTGGAACTATGAGTTTTGATTCGGTATTTAAGTAGGAGAACAATTGAGTTAAGCTTAAACTCAAACTAATCAAACTGCGAATCGAGTTTAACTTGAGTTCTATAATATGCAGTTCGATTAAGTTGTAAACTTGAGTTTTAGTGTGAGTTTGAGTCTAATATAGATATTAATAATACTAAAAATTTTTTTCTAGATAAATCAAATTCAAACTTAAGTTTGAGCTTATTGAAAGCTACATGAACTCGAATTTGAAATTTGAAATTTGAAATTTTATTAAGCTCAAAACAAGCTCGATTATGAATTTGAATTCAACATTAAGATTTTATGAAGCGTTTAGGCACGGCTAGTAACCTGCACAAGAGACGAATAAGGAGAGGAAGATGCAGGAAATTGAATTGTTAAAAAAATCTTGAATATTCATCGACATCGTTTCCTTTTGTTTAGGTAAAATCATGAACCAAAAAACATAGGAAAGACATATATAGCTAACATTTGTTTCTGTTAATAAATAGGTAGGAGTCCGATATATATTGGAGCGGAATGGTTTGATTTTGGTTTAGCATCAATAATAACTGGACATAACCCTAACCTATTCACTAACAAACCTAACCCTAACTCTAACCTATTCATTAACAAACCTCAGAGAGAGATTATCATATGAATTTATGTTGAAAATTTTGATAAATATAATAATGAAACGTGTGAAACCATTTACCATGATAAATACGAAAATAAAACTTGAGGAATTCATTTGTTTTATCAACTCTCTCTTGGTTAGACATATGCTTATTTGGACTTTAGTTTGACGAAATGATTTGTTTATGTTGACTTATTTTTAAGAAATTTTTTTCGTTTTTCATTTTCCATTTTATGTGTTATGAATTAAATTCGACATTAATGATTATGTTTGTTTAAATTATTTATAAACAATTTGCTATATTTAATGAAAAAAATTATATATATTAGTGACCATTTAATGAATCAGTTAAGGAATAGATTGGAAAAACAAATATAAACACCATATACTTTGTCACTCCAAACCTCTTGTGAGGAACACAATCCATATAACCCCTATTTAAGTAGGTTGAGAATAGCTATAGTTTGTTTTAAAGTGATTATAGAGAATTGAAGAGAGTGGAGACGCTTCAAATTGAATGAAGTTAAAAAAAGGATTGGATAAGAGGAAGAGAGAGTCGTTGAATCGAAACATTTCTTTTCATCTAATATTAATCTATTCCAATCGCAACCCACTTAATATATTATTTTCATGGTAAAAATTATGAAAAATAATTTTTTTTAAAAGAAAGCTTTTTAAAGTTTCCATGGAACGGGATGAGGATTTTTTTTTTTAAATAATCTTCACAATGAAAACTTGGAAAAGGAAATTGAAACTTCAAAGAAAACATCTAGCATTCTATTTCTATACTTAAGTCTCATAAAATGTATTATTTTTCCTTTTCACTTTTGATTAAGAAAATACAACTAATCATTGATGCCGAGTTGAACTGTTCTTGAACTGCCTTGGAACCGTTGGGTCATGGTTCAGGCCATTATTGAACCGGAATTGGCCCATGACCATGAAGGGCCGGGCCGAGCCTATTCAAACTAGCGGTTCAGGGCCAACTTATGGCCCTTCACCCGTAAATGATTTTTTTTTTAAATTTTTGTAAATTTTTTTTAATGAAATTGATAAAAAAAAAATAATTAGATCATTATACAATAGACATATGGAGAATTTTAAATTACAAACTTGTGCAAAACAAGTAAAGTTTATTAAAGAAAGCACACTTGAATAGGAAAGTTATTCTAGAATACACACACTTTGATTAAAAAAGTGTACTTGAACAAATGAAGGAAAAAAAAAGACAATTTCATAATAAATACTATCTATTCACATTAAAGTGAGTTTAAATATTTATTTCTTGTATTTTTCAATTTTTTTTGTATTTTTTATTTTAACTCGTCCTACTCGCTGGGTCGATGGGTCAAGGCCTGGAACCGGCTTGGACTCGCCAGGCCGACAGGTTTGCTGGTGGATCGTGACCCATATGGCTAGGGCGGGCTACAAGCCATGACCCTCCAGTGACAATTCGGATCGGATCAACACAGAGTCGACGGTTCGACCTGGCCCGTGCGTATGTCTTGACACAACCAAAGAGACACAGCTTCGTAAAAACTACCTTTTATTAACTATTTTTCTTTTAACAAGTGCTTTCTATTTAATTAATTAATAAAAGGTATCCACAAAAAATGACTATCTATACCTGTGTAGGAGGATGGTGGTGGAAGTGCTTGGCAACCGTTGAAGCCTCGTCGAAGGTCTCCTTAAGCTGTGCTTAAGCCGGGGGTAGCATTAGATTGGGGTTGGCGGTGGCAACAACATGTGTTTGCGAAAAATTTTTGTGATTAATAGTTTATAGAAGCAACAATTTATTTTTTGTAAGTATTTTCTTTTTTTTTTTTAATAAAAGTTGTGTTCTTTTGTATGGTAACTAACGAACACTATAAAACTTTGCAAGTAAAATCCCAAGATTTGAGTATATCCAAATAGTCAATCCAAGCAACTAGGCTTAATCCACTTTAATATAGGCATATTTTAGGCACTTATAAAACTACATTTTAGGAACTTGAAGAGTTATTGGGCTTCTAAGCTATAGTCTTTTATTTCTTGGTTTTTGTCAAACTATCATTTAGGGATGCAACCAGATAAACCATTATAGAGTTTTTCGACTTATTCAATTCGCTAAAAACCCTATAGGATTGAACTCTATCGGTTTTAGGATCGGGTTTGGATATATAGTAAAACCCTATAAGGTTTTAGGTTAAGTTTAGATCTTATAAGATATCCAATGGATATTCAACTCATACATTTCGTTATTAAAATATTAAAAAATAAAAAGATATTCCTAAAATTAACCTAACCTAAAGATGTTACGTCTTTGTCTAAGTCTCTTATATGTGATATGGTGACAATTTCCATATAGAAATAATATTTCATGTATTTAAATGTTGAATGTTTTATGAAGTATGCTTATCATTTTCAATAGATGAATCATGACTGTGGTTTGCCACATATTCAATCAATTCTACTTGCATCTTTTCATTTTTGCTCAGATAGGAAATGTGTCTCAAAAGCACTAACTTCTCTTGAATTTATTATTTAATTTTGAAAATAAGGTAGGGGATAGAAACATGGTTCCAAATTCTAAGAAAAACCTTATAGGATGGGTTTAAATTTAATATGAAAACCCTATAGGGTTATAAGGTCAGGTTTGGTAAACCTTATAGGATAATATGTTGGATTCTATCTTCATATGATCAATTTGAAACTCAACCTGATTGCATCCATAGGATCATTGGCTTTAAATCTAACCTAATCATTCCGATGAAGTTATGATTCTTCTTTTGATGCCCTCACAAGATCTTATCCTCCTCCTCAAACTCCAAACCCCATCTTGTTGTTGGTACATTTGCATATACATTGAGCTCGAACCAAAGGTCCATTAAATACCAATACTTCTTAAATTTGCTATAAGTGTTGATGGTAAAGGGGTTTAACTAAATACCTCTCCCAAAGTTCCTTTTCATCACTTTGCTTCTAAGGCTTTGGAATTAAGATTATTAACAAGTCTGATATGAAATATCTCCTACTTCATGTCTTAATTAATTGACAAGTGTTATTTCTATTCAAGCTATCATAAAAAGTTACTGTCAAATGGAATGAAGAATGTGAAGAGGCTTTAACCAAATCAAGGAATACTTGATGGATTCACTATATTTTTGCCTCCTACTTTACGTCTCCCTTTGTTTGTATACTTAACCAACCATCTTGAATTTATGGGATGTGTGTTAGGGAAAAGGGATGGACATGAAAGAGAAAGGGCAACTTATTATCTAAGTAAAAAATTTATAAAGATTGAAAAAGTACTCAAAGCTAAAAAGAACCTACTATGCTCTAATAGATATGGTGCATCAACTCAAATAGTATTCATTGTATTGCTTGGTTAAATTCCTAACCAAACATAATCCTTTAAGGTATTTAGTGTAAACTTGCTATAATTGGAAGAATCTCTAAATGGAAGATGTTGTTACCTAAGTTCGACATCACACATATATATATCAAAGCTCAATCAAGGGATAACCATTAGCTTATCAACTTGTTGAGAGCCTAACTAAGATAAATTTAATGAAGTATAACTCAATTCCCAAATGAGAATATTCAAGTAGCTGAGTTAGATGAAAAGCTAGGATAATACTCCATCCCCGAGTGGAAGATGTACTTTGATTTTGCCACCTATGTGCATGGATATGGGATTGGGACAATTTTGGTGTCCCCTAAAGGTAACATTCTCATATACCAACAATATTGGGAATTAAAGACCTAAAAGCATATGTAGACTCCCACTTATCATCTTCAAAAGGTAAGGGGAATACAAGACCAATATCATTAGTGTCTTAATGAGCTAGTCAAGTTGTTCGACGACATCTCATTCGCATATGTGCTAAGAACTCAAAACCAACTTTTTGGCCCAATCACACTAGCTTTGATGATTCAAATAAATGGAGGAGTAGAGATCTACATTGAAGGGTAGAGTTGAAAAGGAGCTTGCAATCTACCTAAACGCTAAAGAAACTCGAAAGGAAGAGCCTTGGTACCATGATATTGAAAAATTCCTCCAAATAAGTATGTTCCTAGAAAATGCTTGTAAGAAGGACAAGAAAAAAAAATGAGGCAATTGGCAAATCATTTCCTACTTAGTGGCAATATCATAAGTAGAACGTCCTTAAATGCCACATTATTGAAGTGTGTAGATGAATTAAAAGTCAATACCCTTATGAAGGAGATACATGAAGGTTTATGTGTAACCCCACATGAATGGGTGCATGCTTGCCAAAAAAGATTTTGGGACATGAGTATTATAGCTAAATAAGGAAGCCGGTTACATCAAGCATGTAAGATACTATTACTTGTACCAAATATATTTGATCAACCCAATTTATGAGTGCTAAATTATGCTTTTATTAGTCATTTTAGTATATAATATTATGAAACAACACTTAAAATCCTTAATTTGATTTCAGGCCATCAAGATGATAATTACAAGGAAAGGAAGGATTTCATAAAATTTCATGAAGTTCGAAGGTCATCCAAAAAAACAATGATAATTTGTGATTGGTACAAGATAGACATGACTGTGTCCGGATACGACATAGTTATATCTTAATTGTGTCCTTATAATTGAAAAATTTTGAGTACAGATATTGAACAAGTAAATGACATGGTTGTGTCATCCCTATATCCATCTTAGCACTTTGAATTTTCCAAGAAGCAATGTAAAATGAAAAGTCTGAGTTTTTACTTGAAGAAAAAGGCAAATTGGGAATATTTGGAAAGATTTGAAGACATCAACTCTACATTCATAATGATTAACTACTTGCCTATTTTGAAGATTTATTTTCCTCTTTTAGAAATTCTACCTTCCAATTAAGAAGATTTACACTTTCCTATTTTTCAAATTTTAACCTTCCTATTTTAGGAGATGAAAGCTTCCTTTTCTAAGCCCTAAAGACTTCTATATAAAGAGGAGAGCTCCTTAGTAGTCAAGGACACTTAACAACGAATTTTAGAACATTACTTTATACTTTTAGATTTGTACAAATCAAGTTGTGTGCTTCAATCAAGTTGTAAAAATAAGAGGCTTAGTTTGATTTATTATTTTTTTTTTCACTCCTGGTGTTCTTTTTATTACTCCTATGCATTAGTAATCTTTTAATTCATATTTTATAAACCCTAGGTTATTTGTGTGATATGTACTTATTGTTTTCCATATATTGATTGATATAATTATGTTGTTTTAATTTTTTATCTTGAATTGGTAGTGTGTGTGTTGATTTTTTATTCCATTTCATGCAAGTTAATTGAAAGATTGTTTGTGTGAATAGATCTACACAATTAGAAGGAGTTGCATGCAATTCTACAATAAGATGACATAAATATTTTAGATTAAGGTCAAACCTAATTAGAGAATTTGAGATTATTAATACTGCCTTGGAGGTTTTAACTATAAAGAAATGCTAGCTAATAAACTTAGGATTAAATATCAATAATCTCAAAAGAGATATTGAGTTATATTAGAAATTTTCTTATTGAAAATATCAACAAAAAATTGAAATTATTTTTAAAGTAATCACATAAATATCTAGTGAGGATTCAAAATCTAATCATTTTTGCAATTTGGTTAATCTTTCATTTGATTGTACAAGTTAAACAATAGGAGAATAGTGACTATTAGTACTCATTTATCCTTGTGGTAATAATACTTGTACTTAATTTCTATACTATAGTACTGATAGGTCCACCTACCTATCTAATTGGAATTGTGTTGGAGATTTTAAACTTGCTCTTGATTCCCTACGATTGACACTAATATTCAAATAAGATAAATCTACTTGAGAACTGCATTGGCTTTTGTCACCATGACCTTTCTCTATGTGGGGAATGGATATAATTAGGCTAATCTCTTCAAAGGTCCAAATGGACATTGGTTTATTTTAGTAGCAATTGATTAATTCACTAAATGGATTGAAGTAATTTCATACACCAATGTGACAAAGAGTTATGGTTAAATTCATCAAATGAGACATTATTGCAAGATATGAAGCTTCTAAATCAATCATCACTAATGACAACACAAACTTAAAAACAAGTTGGTGATAGAGTTGTGCTTGTAGTTTGGAATAATACACCTGTGCTTGACTCCATAATGATCCAAATGAATGGGGTAGTTGAAATAGCTAATAAGAACATTAGAAGAATTCTTGAGAAGATGGCTGGCAATAGATGCTACCCTGGCATTCATGGCCTAGAGAACTTTTACAAGAGTCTTAATGGGGCAACTTCCTCCTCCTTGGTATATAGAACTACAACGATCTAATTTTAGCTAGTAAAAATACATGCACATGTGTGATGACCTAAAATTTGAATAAATTGTTTTCCCTTAAAGTTTTTTTTAGGTAACTTTCCTCTAACAAATAATAGAAAAAGGGATAAATCTCATTTTGTACTTGAACTTTATCAGTTTATGCAATTAACTACTTAAGTTTAAATATGTTGATTTACTACTATAAATTTTTTGAGTTCATTTATGATACCTAGATGAGATAGTTAATTGCAAAAATAAGTAAAGTTTAGGTAGCTATTATAAAATTTGGCAAAGTTTAGTAGTTAATTACAAAAAATTGATAAATTTTAGATACTAAATTAACACTTTAACATTAGTAATTAATTACAAAATTAAGCAAAGTTAGGTACTGCATAAGACAATTACCCTACAAAATGAAGAATGAAGAAGAAAGTCATTTATGTTAATAACTTTCAAACAGAGAAGTTTATACGGAAACCATTTATATTAAAAAGTTAACCCTCGAACTTAAGATAACTATGTTTTCAATCTTTTTTTTTTAAATAAAAAAGATTTATGCAAGTCCATACTTAAATTAGGATCAATCCAACCTATTGGTTTAAATTTACTATTTTTTCTCCATGATGGTAGGATGGTGGCTCCATAACCATTAAAAAACTAATTTTCTTTAATTCTTTGTTAAGAATTCATATTAAATGGGTTGATTCAATATTAATCAAATTAAAGGAAATGAAATTGAACTTAAGCTTGATCGTTCAAATGGAAGTTATTACTAATGGTATGTAAAGTTCAAGTGAGGAGTTGTGCACTAAAGATGAAGAATTGGTAGAGAGTGGAGTAGAAGTAATAGTGACGGAATCCATGAGAAGGAACACGATAAGGATATAGAGGAAGACGAAGACGATGATGATAGAGAGGATGAGGAATGATGATACCTTTTACGGTTTTGTGTTTTCTTTTGTAAGACTACTTTGTATTTTCCTTTCTATTTTATGTTTGGCTATAATTTAAGTTAGCTCTTTGAGCTAACCTTTTGAGCCGTGTTTTAGGATCTTGACTATGATTTGTGTTTCTCTTTCTTATGTAAGAATTTGATGAATTTTTTAAAAGTTAGGGAAGTAGTGGTTTCTTTTATGTTCTTTTTATTTTTACTCTTTCCTAATGCGTAATTTAGGAGATAGCAGGGACAATGTTAATTAAGGCCACATATTTTTCTAGTTGATTGCTAATATCTATATATTTTTCATGAATTTAATTTTAATTCATTAGAAATATTCATCATCTTATTAATTTTATCTTTATCATTTGATTTAAATCATCTTTTTTTAGGTGGAAACAAATTTGATGGATAATGATAATTCGCATATGAGTATTAGAATGGAAAAAATTTACTACATAGCTAATTAACTAGTGATTTTGATCTATCAATGTGTATATTTGTGCAGGAAGTTGCATCTGATAAACTAATGTTGAACTTATCTCAAGTTTTTGTTCCCATAAGATTGATACTGGATGATATATGAATGTTTGATGCTAGCTTAATGTGCTCCTCTTTATTTTGGTTGTTTGGAATTTGTTAACAATTCTCAAAGGTCAGTATATTTATGACGCTATGTTGAAATTTGAAACTCTTCTGAGATCCTTTTCAAATTGATGAAAAGGTGTAAAAAGGGACGTCTGATGAACAAGTTTTCTTTACATTTTCCCCATCATTGTGTAGAAGGAAAATTTATTTTAAATTTTCATGGAAATTCATATACCATATCCTCCTCTTTTTCACATAATTTTTCTTATATACTATAATGTAACAAAAAAACATATATTGGAATCTTGTCATTGAGAAAAATCTAAAATACGATAAAATAAAAAATTAACATTTTGAAATTTTGTTATATGGTGCACTAAAAAATTTATAATTAGAAACATGGTAAGTTTCATTCACGGCACTTGAACTTTTTGGTGTGTAACAAAATATACCTAAAAAAAAAATTCATAACACAAATATACATGAACTTTCACCTAAAATACCTTTGGATGAAATTTTAATTTTTCTATTAAAATACTTATGTGGCAAGTAGGCCCAAATAAAAAATTATTTTCTCCATCCTAATTAGTAGAGTAAGTTTCATTCCAGTGTCTAATCTTTTTGGTTTGTAATAGTTTAGTATTTAAAAAAAGTTTTATAACATGATGTACCCAAAACTTTTAAAAGTTCATGCACCATATCTTTGCCTGGAATCCAACCATTTTTTAGGAATTTTGATGTGGAACCTAAACTTGATTTAAAAAAAGATTCCTTTCTTTGCTAGTTGGCATTGTTTGATTCTCTCTCTCTCTCTCTCTCTCTCCCCTCCCTCCCATACTCTCTTCTTTTTCTTCTTGTTCATATCCAAAAAATAAAAATCTTACGATCTTAAACACATTAAAAAATTATTCTTTTACTTTCTTCCCCCCTCTCTCTTTCTCTCTCCCCCTGCCCTCCTCCTTTTGCTTATTTCTTCTTCTTCTTCTTTTATTATTTTTTTTCTTTAGTTTTTAGATTGTGATTATTAGATAACATTCCAATGTCTAAATAAACTAGCTCTAATAACCAAACTTACCTAAATTGTATGGATTCGATAATTAAAAAAATAAAGTTTCAATTCTATGTAAGAGAAAGTAAAAAAATATATATAAAATGCCAACTAAGATAGAGAGATATAGTTTTTTTAATCAAGTTCTGGGGAAGCTTCTATGGTCCTGTTGATGAGACCATTTAGTCAATAATCTAACTGTTAAAATAAATATAGTAATTAGAATATAAACTATTTTAGTGGTTTGATCACGATTAGATATGGTATAAGTCGTTGGATAGTGACGGAACCCAAATTTCGGCTAAAAGTATTGTGAGTGAAACTTTTACATAGTTTAGGTACCATCATGGTATAGTTTTTTTTTTTGGTATTAAATTGTCACAAACTAAATAGTTTGAGTTTTGTGAATGAAACTTACTCTGCCAATCATGAAAAAAATAATTTTTATTTAGGTTTGCTTGCCATGTCAGCATTTTAATGGAAAAATGGAAGATTCCATCTATAGTAGTTTAAGTGAAACTTTTAAAAGTTTAGGTATTTTTGTTACAATTTTTTTTAGGTATATTTCTAATACAAACTAAAAAGTTCAAATGCCATGGATGAAACTTATTGGTAAAAAAATTAGGATAAAGAAATCAAAATTCATAAATGTTAACAATCAGTATCTAGTGAAAATAAAAAATTATTACTTAAAAGAAAATTATATATAATATGTAAATACCAAACCTTATATCGGAGGATTTAAGGGATTTTATGTTGTTTCATTAGCAAAGCTTGAAAGTAGAAACATAAAGCAATAGCAGACTCTAGTCTAAGTGATTGGATTTAAAAAAAAAAAAAAATAGTTTAAGTAGAAAGTAGTGCAATAAATATATAAATTTTAAATTAAATGTAAATATTATTTTTAATTTTCATGGTACACATATCCAAGCAATGGTATATTTATAAGATCTATTTGGTAAACAAGTTTATATGTAGATGATTTTCTATGTTATATATAAACTTGGATACGAATTTAAACATATTATGATTCGTCTCATTTGTTTATTTTTCATAATTTTTTCTAACATAAAACTGTTTATAATTATTTCATATTGAATTCATGTTATTATTTAGATCCCAAATTGTAGGCCTAATCAAATATTTACCTCTGGTAGAGTTGATCTATTTTGATTCCTTTCTCACGTATTGTATGATGAAGTATATAATTGAAATAGTGTAATGATTGATTGACGGAGAAAAGTTATTGAATCAGATTTCGAAACAACACAATAATCATTACATTTTGTATCCTTATCGGAACAGCCACTTTTTTCTTTTTCTTTTTCTTTGTTTTTTAATTTCCGGAATGGTTGAATTATTGAAAATTTATCAGGAATTTTATTCTTTTAAACAAACGTTCGTACCCATACATGGGTTTACTTTTATACAGATCCCAAGGTTGCCTTTCTCAAAATTGCCGCCAGACTACATTTCTTGACCAGCTCCACCAAGAATCCTTTCCTCTTCTTCTTTTATTTTATTTATTTCATCACAACCTACCATTTTAAAATTAAGCTATCATATGCTATCACTTTTTTACCTATCACTTATCACTTTTAACTTGATCTAATACTCTAAAACCCATCTATCATTTTATGTATAAAACTTATGATAAATCCTAAAACTTCTCCACTAGTCACTTATAAACGTCTTCATATAATTATTTTTTTCTTTTTTCGTGTTCTTTTTCAAAATCAATCAAAGTGTTTCATTTTGCGGAATACCACAAATATTTCAAATACCTCTATATTGCTATGCCACAAATATTTCAATTACCTATATATTGCTTGACATGATAATCCATGCCAAACAATGGTTATTAGGAAACATAAAATCATTATTAATATTCTCCCATTTCATTTAATTTTAGTCCAAGTTTGTGGATAACTTAACGCAAATCCGTGTGACTTTTCCATTTCTTTTCTTTGTTTTTTTATTTTTTAAATTTTTTTTGAGACTGGAAGTGCCAATGTGGTGGATTAGCTTTAATCCGGCCAATGCTGTAGCCTACTTTCTGGTGATTAAAAATACCTCTTCAAGCCTGATAAGTTCTATTCTACATAGGTTCTCAATTTTCATTTTTTTCCCTCTTTTACTAAAAGATCCAAGCAAATTCAGAGCTAGAGATGCAAATTGTATAGATTGATCTAACCGAGACCATCAAAGAGAAAACCAATTAAAGAGAGTTTAAACTAGTTCAACTAGAGCGGGTGGCAAGTTAATTAAGAACCAGAACTTTCACTTGTTCATCCCTTTACTAAACCCCCACACACACCCCTTCATGGGAACATTGTGCTGAATCACATAAAACAATTTCAAAGTAATGCCCTGGTGAAAGAAAAAGCCACTCCTTCATGGGGCCTGGAGTTGTGCTAAAGAAAGGACTTAAAAATCTCACTTTCTCTCCTTCCAAAGCAAACTATTAATGTAATATAGTGCCGCTTCTTCAGCACTCAGCAGTAAAGAGCACAAAAGAAATATCTTTGATCTTTGATTGATTCTTTACCTTCACAGCATATCTTCCCTTTTTCATATTCAACAATCACATAAGAAAAGATTTAATGATATTATAAGCCACGTGTTATGTATACATAGGGTATGTAAATATTAATAAAACTTTTTAATATATGGAGTATACAATATAGGAATGAGTGTTAAAAAATTATTAGTACTGCACGTCGTGTAAATTACCCATTGAATCTTTCTTCCAATCGCACATGTACAAGTGTGCAAATGTTCTTTCTTCTGTCTCAAACATTTCATGAGGCAACCCGCTTTACCTGCACTCAAAGCACAAATATTCCAAGCTTTAATAATGTTATAAATTAACCAACACTTCCCTCCCTTCCATACCATACCATTAACACCATGTCACAACAGTTTCAGCCACCTTCTGTTACCACTCAGCCTCTAGTGGTTGATCCGAACACGGTTGTCAACCGATCTTCATCCGGTTCCCGTTCGGATGGATCTTTTGGGACAGTGTTTATCATCCTGGCCGTAATAGTCGTGATATCAGCTGCTGCTTGCTGTCTTGGAAGGTTCTGTAACAAATTTCATGGAGGGACAAAACCAAGCAAGCCAAAGCGCCATAGTAGTCCTCCTAAAGAGAATGATGATATCGAATTCGGTTTTGATGGGAAAATGAGATTCCCAAGTGTTAGATCAGCTAGACATGGCGAGTTCAGGGGACATAAACCATCTCTTGATCCCGTTTTCAGAATGGAAATAAGGCTGCGGTTCATGGTGTGCCAGGAGCTGGTCCTTAATAGTGGGTAAATCATTGTGATCAGTAACTGTACTTACATCTTTTTATAAAATGTCGAGATTAGAAGATTTCTCATTGAATACAACACATCAAATCAATTTTTCACATAAATATACAGTTCTAATTTTTTTTCCTTAGATTGGTTTCATCTATTTTTTCTCAGTTATTTGGGTAAAATTAGATGATAAATTGACTTTGGAAAAATAATTACAACTGTATATTAATATAGAAAGATTGACTTAGTATCATATAAGAAAAATTTTATTCTAATATCAACATTTTCGAGGATGTAAGAGCAGTGTTTTATAAATTAAAATATTTTTCTTGTAATTTTAATAGTTTACAAGCACGTTGCTGTAATTACTACTTAATGTATTGTTGTTAGTAGATCCAACATTAGTTATTTACTGCAATTTTAGATCTATTCCAAGTTGGAAGCCCAAAATGGGGAAAAAAGAAGAAGAGAAAATGGTGTCATCATAGTTCCAACATGTACAAGAAAGATATGTTTGATAGTGTTGTTTATACACATATGTAGTTGCAAGTTTGATTATCCAATCTATATATTCTGTTCAACTTAAAGCGAATGAATATAGTAAACTTTTTTAAGATGGGTGAATTTGTTACAGCCCCAACAACTACAAGGATTAGAATTAGTTGAACTAAGACTGTACAGTAGTTAAAATAGTTGTAGTAGTTGATTTATATAACAGATCTACAATAGATACATTAATATTGTACAAGTATAAAAGTAAAAGAAAAGCAAAAGGATTGGTATCGACATTTTTTCAAAGCAGATCATTCTTGTAATTAAGTCCTAGGAGAGTGACTCTCTCAAAATAGTTAGATCTTAAGCCATCCTAACTTGCAATACATCACTAAAGAAATGGTTAGTAGAAACCATAGGTTGATTATGAAACACAAGAGGAGGAAGAGAAAAGAAACACTTAGCTTTGAGACTGAGATAGAGAGGAAGAAGAGTATTTGGAAGCTATGGTAGTATTGGTGATAGAGTTCAACAAGCGAATCAGACACTTTGTTTGTGGGCTAACTAGTGGGCAATTGTTACAACCCAAACAAGTACAAGTATAAAAAATAGTTAAAATAATTAGTTGAACTAAACTATACGGTAGTTATAATAGTTGTAGTAGTTAATGTAGATAACAATTCTAAAACAGATCTATTAATATTGTACAAGTATAAAAGTAAAAGAAAATAGAAAGGATTGGTATTAACATTTTTACCAAAACAAATCAATCTTGTGATCGAGTCTTAGAAGCATGGTTGTTAAAATCACGATTTTACTATTTATTAGGATATATAGAATATGTTGAATCATATAAAGCCGGTAAAATCATAAACTTATAGAACCATATAATTCTATGTAAAGTCTAAACCTAAACAATTTCACATTCATTCTAATTAAGAAAAAAAATAAAATTATAAACTCGTAAAATCGTATGTTTGACTTATGATTTTGACAATTATGCTCATGAGAGTAGCTTTCTTGAAATAGCCAGATCTTTAGTTCATTCCTAACCTGCAAAACATCACAGATGAAATAGTTAAAAGAAACCATAGGTTGAATGTGAAACACGAGAGGAGAAAAAGAAAATAAACACATAGCTTTGAGATTGAGATAGAGAGCAAGAAGAGCATTTTGGAATCTACGGTAGTATTAGTGATAGAGTTCAGCAAATGAATCGGGCAATCTAGTTAGAGATGTTAAAGAAGGCACTAATGGACATTCAAGAAAAACTTAGATAGTTGAACGCAAGAATGGGGATAAGAGAGTCGGATAAGAATCAAGAACATAACAATCATTCAAATCAACGAACACTTGATTCATCATTTTCAAGGTACATAAATGAGCAGCCAAGATTTACATTACCAAATAGTGGATTAGAAAGCATCAATTCACTAATTAATGACATGGGATTTTCTTTACAATTTGTAAATTCAAGAATAGATTGTTTGAGATTGAACTTTCCTTTTTATGGATCATTTCAAGACACTTTTGTAGCTCCATGTCATCCTACAAACATAAAAATAACACAAGAAAATATTCTGCAATTTTATGATAGTGGTCCGATTTCTTGGATAGTTAAAGTAGAATATTTCTTGGATTTTTACCACATAGAGAAACAACATTATGTCAAGTTGACATGCTTTACTATGGAAGATTTAGCTAATATGTCATATAAATGTATAAAAAAGATAAAGGATTAGTATTGACATTTTTACCAAAACAGATCAATCTTATGTTGAGTCTTAGGAGAGTGGCTTTTTTGAAACAACCAGATCTTTAGTTCATCCCTAACCTAGAAACATCGTAGAAAAAATAGTTAGTAGAAACCATACGTTGATTGTGAAACAAGAGAGGAGGCAAAGAAAGTAAACATTTAGCTTTGAGACTGAGATAAAGAGGAAGAAAAGTATTCTGAAAACTATGGTAGTATTACTGATAGAGTTTAGCAAGTGAACTAGACATTTTGTTTGTGGGCTAACTAGTGGGTTGGATATCTAATAAAAGTACAACAATTATGTAAAATTTTTATATTATATAGACGTTTAACTTTTTGAGAATATAGCCAATTCTCTCCTCTTTTGTCAAAATTATCACACATGTTGCATAAATATTGATGTGCCATTACTACAATAGAAAAAACAAGGCCTTATGGTAAGATCAATGTGCAAAGTAATAAATATAATTATTCACACTATATCTATAAGTTTAAGCCTTATATCAGATGTTTATGATAATAACCTTTGCATGGTTAGAGCAGGAGGTTATGATTTCAAATCCGTGTGCATCCATTATAACCCCATTAAAATTAAGTTATTCACTTGATAGGTCTTAGTAAAAACTACTCAAAGTTTGGCCCATAAGTAAGGGGGAGTGTTAAGTAATAAATACAATTGCTCATATCATATATACAAGGTTAAGATTTTAGATCAGATAGTTATGGTATTAATCTTAACATAATTGACAAGGCTAAGTTCATGTATATGGCAAAAAGAATATGCAAACCGTTGTGGATTACAATTGCTCTGATGATTTGGGTTTTAAGATAACAAGTCATGTCGACAATGAACAACGATGTACGCCGTTAGCTTTGAATCATAAGCTGCTGGCCTTTGATGCAACACCATTGGTCTTTACTGCTGACAGTTTCAACTTTAGAGTTTTGAAATTGCCAACATGTATTATAGGCCGCTAATTTTTATTACTAGTCAACTTATGTTACTAATTTATTTGTACTTATTATTGTACTTATTATTGATTTTATCTTTTAGAATTCCTCATGTAATAGTATAAATAGGTCTTTAGACTCATCTTTGGAAAAAAAATAATATTTTACATACTTTTAATATCTTATTGAGAGAATTTTGTCTTAGAGATTGCTTATTTGCAATCATTGTTTGTGCTTTAGAAATCATCTGGTGAGTTGATTTCTATTTTACGCTTTCACGCTAGGTCAGAGTGGTATCATAGGATGGTAAAATCTTGTAAATATGTCTTTAGACGAAGATATTGATGGTGGTCATATTCGTAATGTTGTTCACGATACGGGAGCCTGAGGAGCTGAGGTTCCTAGGGCAGTAATCGATGCCATGGATCGAAGACTCCAACGAGTAGAGCAGTTGTTAAGGATTTGGTAAGGTGTTTCAACGCAATGGTAGTAGATACCAACGAGGTTAGGGATATTGGTGGGGGACAATCAAGGGTAAGAGATGCTTACAACAGTCCTATCAATTAATCTATCGGTGCAAATCAATGGGCACAAAGGTTTGATGATAACTCCACTAAGAAGGATGAGATTTTATATGAAAATAGACAACCATGGAGGAGACGAGGCAGTGATGGTGGTAGCAGATATCGAAAAGGCTACTATGGGTATGATCAAGGAGATAATGGAGATTTTTTGCCTAAAGGTAGATATTCCTAATTTTAATGGCAATTTAAATATTGAGGAGTTTCCAGATTGGTTAGCTGAAGTAGATAATTTTGATTATATGGTAATTTCTAAGAGTGTAGGTTTAGGTTAGTAACCTGTCGATTGAAAGGAGGTGCGTCAGCTTGGTGAGAGATGCTACAAAACAAGAGATATCGTGATGGTAGATAACCGGTGTAGAACATGGTTTAGGATAAATCTATTATTAGAAGATGAATTTCTTCCTCTTGATTATGACAATATTATGTTTCAATTAAAGGAGGTAGAAGAAGTTCAAAAGAGAATGGGAAAGAACATAGTGAAGAGACTCCTAAAGCAACCTCAGCTGAATCTTTAGAAACTATCGCTCCTAAAGTAAAGGAAAATCTGTGGTTGAAAAGGTTAAACATCCACCAGTTATTTTCATTGAATCTGATACAAAGGGTTTTATTTTTTATGTATTGCTTGAAATTGTCATAAGAGATAATAAGACTCTTGAAGTCGTTGAAAGTAAACATGTGGAAACACCAATGCAAGAGGAGAAGACAAGTAAAACAAGTGCTGAGGAGCCAGAGTGAAGAAGATGGTAGAGTTGAAGGAGAAGACTGAAGAGGGCCAGAAGGTATCATGGAGCTATTTGATGAGTTTAGCAAAGTGTCACCCGGCGACTTACAAGATGGTTTGCCTCACATGAGGAACATATAAACCCATAATGATTTTATTCCTAGTGCTTAAGGGAACTTGCAAACAGTGTAAAAAGCATGAGGGCCGATGCAATTCTAAATCCTAAGAAAATTAAGATATTTTACTTTATACTTGTTAAGATTCACTTTTTAAGGTTCATCTTTTATCCAAGAGGATACTTATTTATGATTCAAGGCGTACCTCCATCGGTTAAAGTTTAAAGAACCCCTACAACTAGATTCAATCATAAACTCTAGGACTATTTTTCACAGGTGGGAGAGAATGATGCGACAATGAATAGCGACGTGCACTCTTAGCTTTGAACTGTGTGCCACCAGCCTTGTATGCAACGCCGCCGACCTTTACTACTGACAGTTTTAACTTTTGAGTTTTGAAATCGCCAACATTCATTATAGGCCGCCAACTTTTATTACTAGTCAACTTATATTACCAATTTATTTGTATTTATTATTTGCTTTTTAGGACGTTGTCTTTTAGAATTCCTCATGTAATAGTATAAATAGGTCTTTAGACTCATCTTTGGAAAAAAAAAAAAAACTAATATTTTACATATTTTTGATATCTTATTGAGAGAATTTTCTCTTAGAGATTTCTCATTTGCAATCATTGTTTGTGCTTTAGAAATCATCCGATAAGTTGATTTATGTTTTATGCTTTCACGTTGCGCCAACAAGGGGCATGAATCTATCTTGCAATAACAAATTGGCAAAGCATAGCACATATTCTAGTACAACATGATAGAGGATTGATTAATACACCTAATGTATTCGTGGGAAAACAACTAGCTGATGTGTTGTCTAGCTAAATGCCTAAGAAAAGAAACCTCTCTATCAAAAATATGGAAACAATCCTTTTTCTATTTCAATAACAAGTATTTCTATTTAAAAAAAAAAATTGTTCTATTTATAAGTTCAAATAAAAGATGGCTATTAGGTCAATATATATATATATATATTTTTTTTCTAACTAGTTCCTATAATAGATGTTACAATTACCTACAATGCGATTTGTTATTAATTTCCAAGTAGATAATGATAGATATCTATTTACTAACTTTAAGGGATTACTAAAAAGTTAGCTTGGATGGCAATTGTCCTAGTCAATATATAAGTTAATGCTTCTATTCTTTTGGTTTAGATTTATGAGGTTTTTATCAATTTTATCTAGATTATTATCTAGATATCTTAATTAAATACATCATATCTAAGTGTTTCTTTTAGTTTACCTCTAGATAATATTAAATGCATTATTTAGATTTTTAATCCTTATATTTAAGGATTTACAATTGTATATATATAAGGAAAAATAATATTCCTAAATCTATAAATCAACCTTACCAGGTACCAATCTTGTTTGGTTCTATAAGTGGTTGCAACATATGATAAACCGTCATGCATGGAACAAATAAGAACAACGATGATCAAAAGTACAATACATGTAGTGATAAAAAAAATAGCAAACCTTATCATCAGCCTCTATAACTAAATAACCATCACATATGTAAAATCACATCTTTCTCTCTCATTGCCTAGTATGTTCTAATTAAAACAATAGCTGCTTTCCTTTGCTACAAGTGAGTTGCTCCATTCTTACTTTTCCCTTGATCTCCATCTTAGCTCTTCTTTTTGTCTTAACTACTCTATGAATCCTTAATCTGTGGTCCATAATTGAAAAATAGCCACTATTGTTTCTGAATTCTAGCTACTATTGCTTCACCTAACCTATTGCTCAGGTGATGCATTGGAGAGATGAACTTCCTAACAGTTGCTCAATGAAGTTGTAAATTAATATCACAAGTTAGTTGCTGCCATGTTCTTTCTCAATTACAAGGAACATTTCATCCCATCCTAATCTAGCACATGTTGATAAATCCCAAATGAGTAAGATAGTAGGCTCTTATGTGACCCCATCAATGGTCTGTTTGGATTATTTGATTTTCATCTGTATCTTATCTATATTGATTTATATGCGGTCTATTTGATATGTTCATGAGTAAAAAATGTTTATCTTTCATATGTATCTATTTCTTGATAAACAGTCCACCTAAAAACAATTAAAAGAAGATATCAAAACAAACAGAATAAAATGAACCAAATAGACCTTTTGTATTTGTCAAGTCGCGGCATTTTAATAGACCCCTATTGTCCCTTAAAATCATGCTTGGAAGATGCTTGAGTTTGTCAGCTTCCTTTCAAGTTTGTTGCATTAGTCAACCTCTAATATTAGTTTCTAGACACTTATTCTCAACCCTTTAGTGCTTTCGGGTCACTGAGATGGTCGTGTTCTTTCTAGAAAAATACTATAGAGCCTTACATCATCTCTTACAATCTAACAAATATAGGTTCATGGAGTAGCCTTTAAATTAAGATTGGATTAATGTCATAAATAGTACCTAAACTTTGAAAAAATATGCAATTGGGCACATTAACTTAAAATTAATCAATTTATTTAATATCCGAATCTTGAAACTGACTAATTTAGTACCTAAAAGAACTTTTCATGCATGCCAACAATATCTTCATCAAGTTCTTTTATGTACTTAATTAATCAATTTCAAAGTTTAGGTACTTAATTGCATATTTTGTTAAAGTTCATGTATCATTTATGACATTATCCCAATTAAGATCCTATAACACCTAAGTTGAGTTAGAAGCTAACTAGCGATAGGAAAAAAAAAAAACCCCCTAACCAAACTGAATCAAGTCATAAACCCAACCAAATTAAGCCAAACTGAAATTATGATTTTTTAAATAATTTGGTTTAAAAAATTCACAATTCAAACTAATCCGTAAGTTTATGGTTGATTTAGAGGAGTAAACAAACCAATTCAATTTAGGATAACATAATAATATTTCACTTGTAATAATAAATTTTTTAACGATCATTGATAAAAGGTTGTATATGCTTTCAAGATTTCATTATAATATTTATTATCTAATGAATATTGATTAATATCAAATTATTCCTTTTCAAAATTATTTTTAGGTTCAAGTTATATATATATATATATATATATATGGGTTAGTGATATAATGTTATTATTGTTGGATGTGTGACTCGGATTCAATCAAAGTTGTCAGCTTAGGAATCTATACCGCCATCCTACATCCTGTACCCAGCCAGCCTTAAGCAAGCGCTAAAGAATCAGATTCTATGATTGTTGAAGGCCGGCTCAAAGCCGTCGGCCTTCATCTCAACACTATTGGCCTTTATTTCAAAGCTGCCAGCCAAAGCAAATTTGGTGACCTTTGAGCTGCTAACCTTTATGTCGTCTTACATTATACATATTTGTGTTTATGTGTTGTTTTTATGGTTTATGTGTTTTGAGATCCGTGAGATCACTTGTACACATCCTCTGTACTCGTTCTTTAGCATATGAATTTTCTTTCCTCTCCCGTGATTTTTCCGTAAGGGTTCCATGTAAATTGTGTGTGCTTTACTTTATCACTTTGCTTTTGTTTTTTACCATTATTTGTTAGATCTATTATAACAAATTAGTATTAGAACCAAAGGTTTTTTCGTTTTCTCTAGTAGCAACGTAAAATATTGACATTTCGCTGTTTCACGTAACATAAGATTTTTGTTATGAAAAGTGAAGATGCGAGTGGTTCTTGCTTAGATGGATTTAGATGATGCGTGATTAGGCTTTAATAAGATGACGTGTATGGTCACTAGAAGAAAAAAATGTAAGGATTAGAAGCTTTTCTCAAATCCATCTTCATTATTAAATCAAATATTGCACAATGTGTTGAAGGAGAAGAAGACAATGCTGCGTTATGGTTGAAATTAAAAGCAATATGTATGACGAAAAGTTTGACTAGTAAATTGCATTTGAAGCAGGCTATATTCATACGGTTGACAGAAGGTAGGTCTCTAGAAGATCTTAACCATCTTTAAGGAGATTGTTTGGAAACTTTGAAGGTTAAGTATGATGAGAGGATTTGGCTTTAATTTCATTGTGTTCGTTGCCTCCTTTTATTTGAATTTTAGAGACATATTTTTTGTATAGCCATGATTCTCTCCATGGATGAAGTTTATGATGCATTGGTTCTTTTGAGAGATGAAATATTTAGTGATTAGATCCAAGTTAGGCAGAGGGTCTTGTTTCTCGTGGTAGGAGTCAAGATCACAATTCTAGTGGTAATTAAAGAGAAAGGTCAAAGTCTGCAAGTATTGCAAGAAGAAATGACACATCAAATCTGAATGTTATAAGTTACAGAACAAAAATAAGAGAGCTGCTGAAAATAAAAAGGGGAAGCAACCAAAAAATCTATTGAAGATAATGTAGCCAAAGACAGTGGTGGAGATCTTCTTGTTGCTTCTAATGATGATCCTTTAGATCAGTGAGAAGTGGATTCTTGATTCTAGTTGTTCTGTCAATATATGTCTCAATCGGAAATGGTTTTCAACATATGAAAAGGTATCTAAAGGTGTTGTCCTGTTAGGTAATAACACTTCTTTCAGGATTACAGGTATTGGTACCATCAAAATCAAAATGTTTGATGGTGTTGTCAGGACTCTTGGTGATGTGAGACATATGCCTGACTTGAAGAGAAATTTAATTTCTTTGAGTACTCTTGATACAAAAGGGTACGAGTACATTAGTGATGGTAGAGTTTTGCAGATCAATAAAGGATCACTTGTGGTGATGAAGGGATAGAAAAAGAATGTTAACCTATATGTTTTGCAGGGTTCTATGATTGCAGATGATGCAGCTGTCACTTCTTCTTCTCTGTCAGATGAAGATACTACTAAAATTCGACATATGCATTTGGGGCATATGAGTGAAGCGAATATAGCTGAATTGAGTAGAAGATTTCTTGATGGGCAAAGCCTCAACAAATTAAAGTTTTGTGAACATTGTATCTTTGGGAAGCAAAAGAGAGTCAAATTTAAAATAGGTACTCACAATACAAAGGGTACTCTTGATTATATCCATTCTAATCTTTGAGGGTCCTCTAGAGTGCCTTCAAGTGGAGGTGATGTTTACATGCTGACTATTTGATGACTTCTTTAAAAACGTTTAGGTATTTTTATTGAAACAGAATAATGATGTTCTACCCATATTTAAGGAGTGGAAGACGATGATTGAAAAACAGATTGAGAAATAGATAAAGCATCTTTACAATGATAATGGCTTAGAGTTCTGTCCTAATAAGTTTAATGTTTTATGTGAGTCAGAAGGAATTGTGAGGCATCTAACAATTCTTGGTACACCTCAACAAAATAAGGTAGGAGAATGGATAGATAAGTCTATTATGGAGAAAGTCAGATGTATGCTTTCTAATACTCAGTTACCAAAGTCATTCTAGGTAGAAGCAGCTTCTATAACATGTTATTTGATTAAAAGGTCTCCATAAACTACAATTGAGAAGAAGACTCCACAAGAGGTATGGTCTAGTACTCCTACAAATTATTTTGAGTTGAAAAATTTTGGATATCCTGCATATGCTCATGTTGATATTGGGAAACTTGAGCCTAGATTTTTAAAATGCATATTCCTTGGTTTTAAGCCTGGTGTTGAAGGATATAAGTTGTGATGTCCTAAATTGAAGAAAGTCATTGTTAGTAGAGATGTTATCTTCGATGAAATAACTATGTTACATGTCTTATCTTCTAACACTTCATCTAATAAAGCACAATAGAAATCAAGCATGCAAGTGGAGTTTGAAATCAGGTTCTACACCAAAACCTACTTCACAGCCTATTTCTATACCACCATAGCCACAGTAATCTATTGCTAAAGACAAACCCAGGAGAGAAGTTAAGCCTCCTTCGAGATATGTAGAGGATGATTTGGTAGCTTATGCTTTGAATGTTATAGAGGACATTGATTCAAATTTGGAGCCATCTACTAAGAGGCTGTTACTTCTAATGATTCTGTTAAGTGGATGATTGCTATGCAGGAGGAGATGGAATCCCTTTAGAAAAATTGTATATGGGATTTGGTGAAGCTTCCTAAAGGAAAGAAGACTGTTCAGTGTAAATGGCTATTCAAGAAGAAAGAAGGAACATCGAGAGTTAAAGAACCCATATACAAAGCAAGACTTGTTGTAAAGGGCTATAGTCAGATACCAGGTATTGATTTTACCGATGTGTTTTCTTTATTATAAAACACAACTCGATTAGAGCATTACTGGATATTGTAGCTTTACAAGATCTTGAGTTTGAACTATTAAATATGAAGACAACTTTCTAGTATGGAGAGCTTGATGAAGATATCTATATGCAAAGCTAGAGGGCTTTGTGGTCTCAAGAAAGAAGGACCATATTTGCATGTTAAAGAAGTGTCTTTATGGCCTGAAGCAGTCGCTAAGGCAATGGTATAAGAGGTTTAAATCATTTATGACTCATTATTTCAAGAGAAGTAATTTTGATAGCTATGTCTATTTCAAGAAATGTGATGATGGGTCGTTTGTGTATCTACTCTTGTACATTGATGACATGTCGATAGTAGCCAGGGATAGAGAAGAGATTGAAAAGATTAAACTTCAATTGAGAAAAGAGTTTAAGATGAAAGACTTGGGAGTAGCAAAGAAGGTATTGGAATGGAAATTATAAGAGATAGAAAACCAGGTTTGTTGAAACTAAGTTAGAAGGGGTATACTGAGAAAATTCTCTATAGGTTTAATATGAAAAATACTAAGCCTGTCAGTACTCCTTTAGCGACTCATTTCAAACTTTCATCTTTTTTATCTCCATAGTTAGATGATGAGATTAACTACAAGTCAAGGGTTCCATATCCAGTGCTAGAGGATCTCTTATGCATGCTATGGTGTGTACACACCCTAATTTGTCATATGCTATGAGTATTGTTAGCAGGTATATGAAAAATCTTGGTAAGGAATACTGGAGAGCTATCTAGTGGATTTTTAGATACTTAAGAGGTACTAATAATTTTTTTCTACAATTTGGTAAAACTAGAGATGGAATTGTTGGATTTGTTGATTTTAATTTTGCTGGAGATTTAGATAAAAGAAGATCTCTCACAGGGTATATTTTTAATCTTGGTGGTTGTACTATCTGTTGGAAAGCCACTTTGGAAGGTACAGTTGCTCTATCCACAACTGAAGTTGAATACATGGCCAAAGAGGCTTTTTGGTTAAAAGGATTATTTGGTGAACTTAGTGATGATTTAAAGACTGCTACAGTTTATTGTGACAGTCAGAAAGTGCAATCTACCTCACAAAGGATCAACTGTATCATGAGGGGATGAAGCATATTGATGTTAGGTATCACTTTGTTCGTGATGTGATTACTAATGGTGATATTGCTATGAGCAAGATCAGAACTCATGATAATTCTGCTGATATGATGGCAAAGACACTTCTTATAGCCAAGTTTGAGCACTGTTTGGAGTTGATTAGTGTTTATTGCTTATTGATTCCCATTTGAGGTTTGTGGAAGAGGAGGAGAATGTTTTGTTGTTTGTGTTGATTTTGCTCCTGAATTTGAGTTAAGGTGGAGATTGTTAGATATGTGACATAATGATACAACTGTCAGACCAACACGGCAGCATAAAAAGCCTAGTTGGCTTAAAGACTTTGTATAAACAGAAATACATGATTCATTTGTATTACAACAGAATTAGATTGACAGTTGTAATAACGGTCTATAGTTGTAATAGTAGTTAAACAAACAGATCTCAAACAGACTGGAAACAGATTGTAAACACAGCTGTAACAGCTCATCATGAAAGTGAATAAATAAACGAAACAGGGAAAAGGATGGACTTATCCCCCTGCAAGTTTTGAGATCTGAGTCTTAGGAGAGTGGCTTCTCGAACAAGCCTGCATCATTGATGTACCTTGCATGTGCATGAAACGAGATTGAGTTAGTAAAGTAAGAAACCCTAATATCGAAATAGAGAAAAACAGAGAGTGTCTTACCGATAGGGCTGCGTTGGGAAATTAGGGTTTCCAGTTTACACTGGTTATTGTGGCTTAGTAGTGGACCGGGCTAATTGGAAGTAGCAGCCCAACATTTGGTGCTCTCGTTCCTGAATCATCCTCTATTGCTGAATTGCTATTACTGTTGCTGTGCATCCATGGCACCTGACACAAGAAATACTCTATTAGAAGAAAGATTAGACAAGTTTCAACAACAATTAAATCAGGAATTGGATCAGAAAATTTCTTTTTTGATGGATTCTATTCAACAGAAATTGTCTACATTGATCAATGAAAGGAATCAGACTCATTCTCCTCCTTTTGTTAATGAATCATCATCTTCCATCAACGAAGGCAACGATCTGTTGAAAGGCATCAAACTAGAAATTCCCAAATTTCAAGGGGAAGATGTTCGTGGGTGGATATTTAAAACAGAGCGATTTTTCACTTTTCATCACATTCAGGATGAACAGTGTATCACGATTGCTTCTTTTGCTTTAGAAGGTGATGCTTTAGACTGGTATCAATGGATGTATGATAATCAACAGTTAAACTCCTGGACCAATTTCAAGAAATCTCTTCAGGATCGCTTTGGTCCTTCATTATATGAAGACGTTCAGGGTCAACTTTCCAAATTAACTCAAACCACCACTGTTTCTGACTATCAATCTCAATTCCATCATCTTTCGAATCAAATAACTGGCTTACCCAATTCATTTCTCACCAGTTGTTTCATTTCAGGTCTTAAACCTGAAATTCGGAGAGAAGTTCAGGTTGCAAAACCTTCTGACTTACTACATGCAATGTCTTTGGCACGCATTTACGAGTCCAAGTTTACAGATACCTATAAACCAATCCATTCTCACCATGTATCCAAACCAAATTTTTTCTCTAATTCTGCTAACCTTCAGTTTTCTAAACCTATACCTAAATACACATCATCATTACCTACTGCTACTGTTTCTTCTTCTAATACACCAAAATCCACCATTCCGATAAAAAAGTTGACCCCTGAAGAAATGGTTTAGCGAAGGGAAAAGGGTTTATGCTATAATTGTGATAAGAAATATCATCGCAATCATAAGTGTAAATCTAAATTTTTACTCTTGATGACAAATGATGAGGAGGATGATATTCATACAGTTCAGGAGGATATGATTGATTCACATATCGCTTCTGAGGATACAGGGCCACCTGAGAACTCAGGGATGATTAGTTTGCATGCTTTGGCTGGGATGTCTACCAAAAACATTGAGATTTCAAGGTCAGATTCACAATCACAACTTTTCTATTCTAGTTGACACTGGTAGTACTCATAACTTCCTACAATCTAGAATAGTGAAACATTTGAATTTGACTGTTTTACACACTGTTTCACTCAATGTTATGATTGGTGATGGATCCAAATTGATATGTGAGGGTCAATGTCTGGATGTTCCTAGTCATTCATGGAATTCTATTTCGTATTCCATTTTATGTTCTTCCTATTGAAGGAGCTGAGATTGTTTTGGGAGTCAATGGCTTAACAATTGGGTCCTGTGACTATTGATTATAATGAGTTGACATTATCTTTTGTTCATCTGGGTAAAAGGGTGTCTCTGTCAGGGGAAACTTCTTTTCCCTCAGTAATTACTGCCAATCAATTGAGAAGGATGTTCAATATGAATGCAGTAGCATATTGTTTTTCTTTGGAGGCTCAGAAAGGAGATTCTGCAACTCAATTCACCAACAACACTCCTATTCATGAAGTGTTGGGCAAATTTGCTAAGCTTTTTGAGACACCTTCATCATTGCCTCCTTTACGACAAGTCCAACATCGAATTTTCCTATCAGAGGGCACTCAGCCTATAAATGTTAAACCATATAGGTACCCTCATTTTCAAAAGAATGAAATTGAGAAGCAAGTGAGAGAAATGTTGGATCAAGGTCTCATTCGGGACAGTATTAGTCCTTTCTCTTCACCAGTGTTATTGGTTAAGAAAAAGGATGGCACTTGGCGTTTTTGTATCGATTATCGTGCTTTAAATCAGGCTACTATTAAGGATGAATATCCTATACCCACTGTAGATGAACTGTTGGATGAGTTACATGGTGCCTCCATATTTTCTAAATTGGACTTGCGATCTGGATATCACCAGATTCGCATGCATGAAGGGGACATTGGGAAAACTGCTTTCAGAACTCATGAGGGTCATTATGAATTTCTTGTAATGCCCTTTGGTTTGAGTAATGCTCCTGCTACTTTTCAAGCCACTATGAATAATATTTTTAAACCCCATCTTCGAAAATTTGTTATTGTTTTCTTTGATGATATTTTGGTTTATAGTTCATCAGTGGAATTACATGTTCAACACTTGGCAGTGGTGTTTCAGATTTTATTGGATCATCAGTTTTACTTAAAACAAAGCAAATGCTCTTTTGGTCAATCTACGATTGATTATTTGGGACATATTGTGAGTAGTAATGGGGTGGCACCAGATCCAGCAAAAGTTGAAGCAGTAAAAAATTGGCCTCAACCATCCACAGTAAAGGAATTGAGGGCTTTCTTGGGATTATCTGGATATTATAGAAAGTTTATCAGGAATTATGCCTCTATTGCAGGACCATTGACTGATATGTTGCAAAAAGATCGGTTTTTTGGAGCACTGATGCTACTCAGGCTTTTGAGCAACTTAAACACACATTGTGTGCGGCTCCCATCTTAATGCTACCAGATTTTTCACAACCATTTACAGTGGAAACAGATGCATCCGGAGTGGGGATAGGTGCTGTTCTCCTTCAGCAGAATAAACCAATTGCATATTTTAGCAAGAAGCTTCCTTCCCATTTAAGGAAAGCCTCTGCTTATGTTAGAGAGCTCTATGCAATAGTTGAAGCTGTAAGAAAGTGGAGACAATATTTGTTGGGTGTTCATTTTTCTATTAAAACTGACCATCGCAGTTTGAAGGAACTATTGACTCAGACTATTCAAACTCCAGAACAGCACAAATATCTTTCCAAGTTGTTGGGCTATTCTTATTCTATCACTTATAAATCGGGTCATGACAATATTGTGGCAGATTCACTTTCCAGACAAGTTGATGAACAAGGTGATTATTATGCTTTTTCAATGCCTCAATTTCGACTTTTTGAGGATATTAAGCACGAATATACAACTTTGCCAGCTTTTCAATCTTTAATGTCTGACCTACAGAATGGCAAACAAATGAAATGGATCTTGCAGTGGAAGAATGGCTTATTATATTTAGGGACTCGAGTGTTTTTGGTGCCTCAATCCAAAGTCATTCCTCTTCTACTCCAAGAATTTCATAGTTCACCTGCTTCAGGTCATTTTGGTGTACTTAAGACCTATAAACACCTCGCTGCGGATTTTTTTTGGGAAGGTATGAAAAAGGATGTAGAGAACTTTATCAGAAATTGTACTGTTTGTCAACAGGTCAAATATTTGACTAAATCACCAGCTGGACTACTACATCCTTTACCTATCCCTGAGCGAGTGTGGGAAGATGTTAGTATGGATTTCATAACATCTCTTCCTAGGTCTCAAGGGTTTACAGTAATCTGTGTGGTAGTCGATCGACTATCCAAATATTGCCATCTTGGCTCTTTAGGATCTCATTTTACTGCGGCTCAGGTAGCTACACTTTTCATTCACATGGTTATTAAGCTACATGGTTTTCCACGTTCTATTGTTTCAGATAGAGATCCGGTTTTTACCAGCAGATTTTGGAAAGAATTGTTCCACCTTAGTGGAACTAAGCTGCACATGAGTAGTGCATATCATCCTCAATCGGATGGTCAGACAGAGGTGTTGAACAGAACAATTGAACACTACCTCAGGAGCTATGTTATGGATTATCCAAAGGAATGGGTTCGTTTTTTGCCTTGGGCAGAGTATGCATATAATGTCTCTTTCCATGAAGGAGCACAATGTACCCCATTTGAATTGGTGTATGGAAGATCACCTCCTTCCATACCAGCGTATGTTAGGGGCAATTCACTATTGGAAGCTGTAGATGAAGATTTAATGCAAAGGGATCGAGCTCTACAGTTATTGAAGGACAATTTACTCAAAGCCCAACATAGAATGAAGCAGTTAGCTGATAAACATCGTACTGATGTTTCTTTTGTTCCAGGAGATTTAGTTTATCTAAAGCTTCATCCCTATAAACAGAAATCCCTCCATTCTGGGATCCATAAACTTTCTAAAAGGTATTATGGTCCCTATCGTGTTATTAAACAAATTGGAACAGTAGCATATCAACTCGAGCTTCCTTCTCATGCTTGTATACATGATGTTTTTCATGTTTCATTACTTAAGAAAGCTATAGGTGTCTCACAACCCTCTTCCCAATTACCTCCAGGGTCAGATAGTGGTCACACTATATTACAACCACTTAAGAAAGCTATAGGTGTCTCACAACCCTCTTCCCAATTACCTCCAGGGTCAGATAGTGGTCACACTATATTACAACCACTTACAATATTGGATTCGCGAAGCATTTTACTAAACAATCAACGGGTGAAACAAGTATTGGTTCAGTGGGTCGGTTTACTTCCCGAAGACACTTCTTGGGAAGATTTTGACCAATTTAGACAGATCTATCCAGATTTCAACCTTGCGGACAAGGTTGTTTTTCCAGATGAGGGGAAATATGATACAACTGTCAGACCAACACGGCAGCATAAAAAGCCTAGTTGGCTTAAAGACTTTGTATAAACAGAAATACATGATTCATTTGTATTACAACAGAATTAGATACTGATAGTTGTAATAACGGTCTATAGTGTAATAGTAGTTAAACAAACAGATCTCAAACAGACTGGAAACAGATTGTAAACACAGCTGTAACAGCTCATCATGAAAGTGAATAAATAAACGAAACAGGGAAAAGGATAGACTTATCCCCCTGCAAGTTTTGAGAACTGAGTCGTAGGAGAGTGGCTTCTCGAACAAGCCTGCAACCTTGATGTACCTTGCATGTGCATGAAACGAGATTGAGTTAGTAAAGCAAGAAACCCTAATATCGAAATAGAGAGAAAACAGAGAGCATGTACTTACCGATAAGGGCTGCGTTGGGAAATTAGGTTTTCCAGTTTACACTGGTTATTGTGGCTTAGTGGTGGACTGCGCTAATTAGAAGTAGCCAGCCCAACACATAAATTCAATCAAAGCTGCCAGCTCTGGGATCTTTATCACCGACCAACATCCTGTACCCAATAAGCCTTGAAGCCAGCATTAAAGAATAAGATTCTATGATTGTTGAGGGCTAGCTTAAAGCTGCCGACCTTCATCTCGGTGCCATCGTTGGAGCAAATTTGGTGACCTTTAAGGTGCCGACCTTTGTTTCGTCTTACACAATACATATATGTGTTTTTGTGTTGTTTTTAGGGTTTATAAGATTTGAGATTTGTGAGATCACTTGTACATATCCTTTATACTGTGTTTTTTCAACACTATTGAAATTCTCTCTTCTCTGCTCGTGGTTTTTCTCATAAGCATTTTCACGTAAATCTTGTGTGTGCTTTAATTTATCGCTATGTTTTTCTTTTTTTGCCATTATTTGTTAGATCCGTTTATAACAATTGTTTTGTTAATTGTTTTAACTTTATGGAGTATGGAATTTGTTTATTTTAACTAGGACATTATTATGTATGAATCACACAATGTATTTTATTAGAGAATTATTTTTATTTGTAGATTACTATTGTTAATAGATGATTTTTTATATTGGCCAAATTTGTTGATAGATGATTGACGAGATGGTTTTATGAAAGATCATATATAATGGCTTGTCATGTATTAGTTAAAAAATGTACTTTGTTTTTTTTTTTTTAAGAGAACCAAAAACTTCATTCATTGATAGAAAAAAAAATAAGTAAAAATAAACCCAAAACATGAAAAACAAGATATGGGGATAACAAATCCTAATCAACAAGGTCACATCTCTTACACCAAAAGAAAGTATCAAAAACCCTTGAACTCAAAAAGTTATATTATTAAAACAAAGATCTGGTATTCTGATCGGAGAAAATACCTATATAGGGATAGAGCACTAAAAATAACAAAATAAAAGACACAAAGACCCAAATTAAGGAAACTTTTGATGGAAAAGGTGGCTCCTTTATTGCCTCGAGAACTCTCTTTGTTCGAGATCTTGAAGTGTTGATATTAAACTGTTTAATCCTTTGACACCCTTATTAACACTAGCTTCAAAATCTTTTAAATTAAGCTTATAACCTTAGAGTGCTTGAGAGATAAAGATGGAAAGGAGATGATAAAATGATTGTTGGGTTTTTATTGGGTTTTCAAAGTGAAAAAAAAAGAAGGAAAAAAGTGAGAAGATGATGGGGTATTGGGAGGCGACCAACAATGACAGTCGCTCCCTAAGGTTTTTTCTAATTAAGGTTTACTTTAGAAAGGAGAGAGGAGGATGTGACTATACTTTGTTAACATATGACAAATTTGTGACTGAATAACTTCATGTGGTTCTATGTCTATGAGTTTGATGCATTCATGAAGTATTTTATTATGATTTACAATTTGAATTTTATAAAGTAATTTGAATATTTGCACAAATGTAAAAGATTTGAACATTTTTTTTTAAATAGACATAACCCATAATTTCTATTTGAACAAAAACATTATTTAATAGTTTGGTTTGGAATGGAAAAAAACAAATAATAAATTATGGTTTGGTTTAGTTTTTAAAGATTAGCGACTAAAAGCTGCTAATAATCATGATATGTAAGTTTTTACAGCAATATTTGACAAATTCTAAAACTTTAATTAAGATAGCTATAACTATTATAAAAAATATGAATGTCATTTTCCATGAAACAAATGAGTTAGTTATTGTTGTTAGGCATCAAAATAAAAAATTGACTATAATATTTTGCTTCTACATGAGCTAAGCATAGAAAATTGATTTGTAAAAATTCAATGACTGCAAAATGACTTATTTATGTGTTTTGATTGGAGCTTTTTGAAGCATGGGATCAAGTAAGAGAAGCATCCACTACATTCACGCGTATGTGAAAGCATATGACTAAGAAACACAAACACACACAAATACCATTTAAGGATTGATGAAGTTGTGCTTAGCTATGATACCTCAAAAAGCATTATTATATATTACTACATAATGAATTGTTATGTTAAAAAAATTTAAATGAATAAACAAAGAACCTAACTAAAACAAGGTAACATATAAGTCAATATGATCTCACATGCTTCAAATCACCAAAGATCTTAATTCTAGAAAATAAACTACTCCACTTCATGTGGGAGTAGTAGACATAATCAAGAGCATCACCACTACATATTGCTACTTGCCATTAGGCCACACAAGGCTTTCTACATAAAATTGATGTACATATATGGACGAATCTTCAATTAGAATCGTTTTTGCCGTCTAATTTTTCTTATTGTATATTATAATGATAAAATAACCCACCAACACAATTTTATCACCCCATATATATAGAGATTGAGGTGTCGATGTTTGTGTTATAAGGATAGTGTGAATTTTTACCTAAGATTGTTTCACTCCAAGCTCTTTCATTACCCACATATCCACATGTAAATGAAATCGATACGTAGCACACAAATTTCCACCTAACACATCGAGTCTAAATGGAGGCATACCAAGATCTTTGCTTATAGGTATTGATATAGGTAATGAAGTACTTGAAATGACTTCTTAGCTAAATCAAAGGATATAAATTTTTTCCAACCATCAACATTTTCATTTATCATCCAAATTAAGGAATTGCTACAAAAAGGCAAAGGGCACAAGGGTAGGTTAGAGACCCTTCTCCAAGAATTCTTACGTAAGGAATACAATGTTGCTCACTTTTTAGAAGCCATAAGCACTTTATAATCATTCGTTGTGCTATCAAAACTTAATTTAAAGTGACTAGACATCTTCGGATTGTTGTTTAGTTTTAGATTGATCATATCTTAACTTATCAAATTGATGGATTCCATAGTATAATGGCCCATTTACTTGGAGGTAATACAGAGGGAATAGAATAGTTGTTCCTAGGAATCAATTGCCTTGGTTACTTGCACAAATGAGTAGGACAATACTATTATCAAGAATCTTTCTATTTTCCTTGCAGAGGAAATAAAAAAAACACCTCCCATAAGGTTTTTTTTTTAATTATTATTACCTCTCTATTCCCTCTCTCATGGTAGTAAATATTTTAACAATGTTACTATTTTGCCTATACTAATATATTCATTGACAAAAAGACCCATAACAATACACAAAACCTTCATTTTTCTTTTCTTTTTTTTTTTTCCATTCAAACAAGTCGTGTTTTTTTACCCTTACTAGTTTTATTCATTGAAAAAAATGCACAAGGTTATTTTGTTTTTTGTTTAAATAAAACTATGTCGTTCTCTATTTCTTGTTAAGATTTAACAAATCATATACAAATTTACTATATAGATTATATGTAACATGTACATATAATAAAAATATATCATATTCTATAAGCTACATATAAATTATAACTTGTATATATAACTAATAAGTAATATATGTTGTATGTTTATAAGTTATGTTTCATACATATATAAGCTATATTAGATAAGTAAGTTATATATATAATGCATTTCTATAATATATCAGTTATATATATGAGTTACATAAAAAAAATACATATATGATTGAAAGACTATAAATATAAAAGGTATGAATTATATATTATATATAATATATATATATGTGAAAAATAAAGTGCATTGATAAAATATATAAATTGTATATATAAATTATAAGTTATACATAGAGGTTATATTTTATAAGCTAAATAATATATATAGGTTATAATTCATAACTTTATATATATTAGACTATATTACATATGGACAAGTTATAAGTAATATTACATATATATATAATTTATATTTACATAAAAAGATATAGATACATGATCTAAAGATTACAAATATAGAAGATATGAATTATATATGTTATATATATATATATATATACATATGAAAAATAAAGTGCATTGATAAAATATATAAATTGCATATATAAGTTATACACATAGGTTATATTTTATAAGCTAAATAACATATATGAGTTATAATTCATAATTTGTATATATATGTAAAAGTTATATATATTAAACTTCTACACAACATATCGATTTAAAATTATTAATAGTCAACATGCTCGAGAGAGCAGCCACACACAACTTATTTTGTGGTCCTTGTTCTTTTGGTATGGTACAATATAATAAAAGGAAAAAAGCAAAACCATAAAGAAAGTTAACAGACCTTCTTATGTGCAGTTGGGTGATGACGGAGAAGTTTTGGCTCCTCAACCATATAATGTCATAGAAATGCACCTAAAATCGATACACTATAAAGTTAAAAAAAAATAATGAATAAACCAAACGACAAAATAATTATACGCTAAACAAAATAACACTTGCTATGAAACACAAGCTGTTTTTGTGAAGCAGATAGTAAATAATGATTGATATGATATATTGTAAAGTAAAAAAAAAAAAAAAATAAATAAATAAAAACTAATGAACAAACCGAATGACAAAGTAATTGAAACCTATTTATCATCAACGTAAGTAAGCAATCAAAGAGAACCTTTTGGAAAGAGATAAAATGGAAGTTTAAAAAAAAAAAATTGAAGGCCGATATGCTTAGATAAAGCGTGGGAAATGGAGTTCTTAAAAAAAGAGAACTATTCGGAAAGAGATAAAATGGAAGTTGGGGAAAAAAAAGTAACCCAATGCTGATATGGTTCGACAAAACATAATGTGAGAAATGGAGGTGGAATACGTGGGTGAGTAACAGCAAGGGAACCAAATGGTGATATGGTTCGACAAAACGTAACGTGGGAAATGGAAGTGGAATACGCGGGTGTGTAACAGTGGGGAACCGCGGCAACAATTGTATAATTTTGAAAACCATATAATTAAAATTGGAGACGAATGAATGGGTCCTCACTTAAATATAATAGATATACAATATATCACTTACATAAATGGGTTAAAAAAAAATATACATACATGATCTAAAGATTATAAATATATAAGATATGAATTATATATGTTATATATATAAGAAAAATAAAGTGCATTGATAAAATATAAATTGTATATACACATAGGTTATATTTTATAAGCTAAATAATAGATATAAGTTATAATTCATAATTTGTATATATAATATGTAAAAGTTATATATTAAGCTTTTTTACATATTGATAAGTTATATGTAATATTATATATATTATTTATATTAACATATATATAATTTATCACTTATATATATGAGTTATATAAAAAAAATATAAATACATGATCTAAAGATTATAAATATATAAGATATGAATTATATATGTTACATATATACAAGAAAAAAAATTACATTAATAAAATATATAAGTTGTATTTTATAAGTTAAATAGTAGATATAAGTTATAATTCATAACTTGTATATATAATATATAAAAGTTATATATATATATATTAAGCTATATTACATATAGATAAGTTATAAGTAATATTATTATATATAAATATATATAATTTATATTAACATGTAAGTCATGAGTTATAAATTATATTTATCTTATATAATATATTAATTATACATATAAGTGGTGAATTATATATATTACTTGATCTAAAAAATATAAATAAATAATTTAGAGATTATGAATATATTAGTTATGTATTATATATGTTATATATGATAAATGAATAGTGTATTAATAAAACACATAGGTTGTATATAAGTTATAAGTTATACATATAAGTTGTATTTTATAAGTTAGATTATATATATGAATATTTATAAGTTATATATGTTTTATGTGATATAAGTTACAAGTTATATATAAGTTATACTTCTTGAGTTATAAATAGTAGTTTTATATATGCGTTATAAGTGATAAGTTATATATATATAAGTTATATGAAATATCGGTCATATATATAAGTTATACATATATATCTAGAGATTTTAAATATAAATACTATGTATCATATATGTAATATATATAACAAATAAATAGAATATTGACAAAATATGTAAGTTGTATAGATATCATTTTTTTATTTATAAGTTATTATTTATATACATATATATATGTCAAAAATATATAAATTAATAATCTAGAGTATAAATGACAAATAAATAGAGTATTGATAAAATATATAAGTCATATATACATATATGTCATATTCTATAAGTTATGTGAGTGTGTGTGGACTAACATATAATCTATACATATTCACATATGTGTATGTCTTATATATCATATATAAATTATATGTTTATATATTTATATATAATATGTTTGTTATGAATAGCACATAAGTGTGTATGTGTGTGAGTATAAGTATTGGTATATGAGTATATTTATATAACTTTTTTACTTTTTAATCCAAATAAGGGTGTATTGGTAATTTTATTTGCATCCTTAGTTTAATACTGCAATCAATAAATTAAAGTAAACGTTAGAATATATATTTCTAGTAATAAAACTATAGATGAAGTAAACAAGGTAATAAATGATTCATAGTCCATTACTGGTGGTATTATGTCCAAGGCATAACTTTTTTATTCTTCCTCTATCCCATTCCTCCAAGTAAACGAGTTGTAAGATATAAGAAAACTAGTTGGTGCTATATGTAACATTATCTTGTCGTATTCCCTATTATTCAATTCAAAAGGGTCCTAAATTCCACTAGAAAGTTTATGTCAGCATCACATTCCTATCAACAAATCTTATTAAAAAAATACTTGATCACCCTAAGTCCCATATCATATAAACCAAAAAGAGAAGGGAAAAAAATACAATGATAAATTATGCCAATACCCTTGAAAGCTTTTAATATTATTGTTAAGGAAAGTAAATATTGTATTGAACATATCTTGTAAATTTAAGGAAAGTCAAGATTGAAAAATATATTGTAGATTAGCATAATAATAGAGATTTATTTTGGGGATTTATTCTTGTAAATTTAAGGAAAGTCAAGATTGATTATTATGCTATTCTACAATATTTCTCAATCTTCATTTTTCTTAAATTTACAAGATATGTTCAATGCAATATTTACTTTCTTTAACAACTATAATAATAGCCTAAGCTTCTTAAATAGTATTATTGAAAAAAATTATCACAAGGTTTGTTCTTAACAAGATCGGATGACTAGTCAATAATCAATATTAGAAAATAGATATAATCATTATACCAATTAAGAATATAAGTTTATACTACAATTAATGACAGTTATCACCCAGTCAATATTTCTCTGAATTTCAAGATATCACCCTTTACAAAAGGAAAGCCTAGCCCCTTCTTCAACCAAAAAGATATACAAGTGAAAAAAAAATCTTCTCTTGTTTGTTTCCTAGGAAGTCCCTTTTTTTGAAGTATATAATAACAAGGCACAAGGAAGGGAAGAAGGAGGGGGGAGGACAAGAAGAGAGAAACTAACTTTTTTTATTTTTTCCTCTTGTAAGCTTCAAGTTTCCTAGTCTTAAAAGGAAAAAAAAAAAAAAATACCAATAGGGAACTGATCATTTGAGGATAAAAATGAAGAAACAAAGATCAATCAAGCATGTGAATACCATAAAATCATCACCAGGTTTCAACAAGGAAATAAAAAGAGTACCACAACTTGGAAGATCTCCTCCTCTGGTTGGTCTTCAAAATTGTCCAGGAACATCATTGAAGTAGCCAGGGAGTAAGACAAATGATGTCTTACCAAACTACATGAAGTCTACTAGCAGTTTTGATCTTAAGAAAGAGAGGTCTCAATCTCAACCATGCATATATTTTATATTATATTATAGTGCTACTAAATAGGGTATTAATGCATATATTTTGTATCATATTACAATGCTAATAAATAGGATCAATTTAGTTTTTATCTTTCCATTGCTCTCTCTTAAGGGTATCACAACCTAGAAGATCTCCTCCTCTTGTCGATCTTCAAACTTGTTTAGAAAAATCATCAAAGCAACCAGGGGGTAAGACAAATGATGTCTTGCCAAACTACATGAAGTTTACAAGCAGTTTTGATGCAAAGAAAGAGAGGTTTCTATCTCAGCCTTATTAATGCATATATTTTGTATTATGTTATAGTGCTAATAAATAGGGTATTAATGCATATATTTTGTATTGTATTATAGTGCTAATAAATAGGGTTAATTTAATCTCTTCTCTTTGTATTGCTCTCTCTTATATACAATACCCTTATATCATAATGATCAATAAAATTACTTTTATAATAAAATCATTCAAGCTTGAGTCTCAGGTTAATAACAAGAATGCTCAAACTAGTTATTTTCCTAGGAATATGCAAAGGCGTAAATCAAGCAGCCTGAAACATAGTCCTAATTCTTGCAATACATCAACAAAGACTTTGAAAGATCATCTAGCTTGAAGTTACCCAAGACTTTGACAAGGACCCTAGTTTCAAGCCTACAAGGCCTTCCTCAGCTAAAAAATGTTCAAAAATTGTTTTATGTGATGATATGGATGCACATAGACCTAGATGCTCTTCAACACTGAAAGACTTTAAACTTCCAAGTACCTTGAGCTAAATGCTAAAGGGATGAGGCTGAGGGAACTTCTGTTATGAGGGTTTGTCCATATACCTACTGCTCCTTAAACAGTCATCATATGCTCCTTTGCCTCCACTCAAGTGCTTCTTATCGGCAAGGAGACGAATGATAAAGGCTTAAAAGAGTTTCATGGTGGAAGCTCTTAGCCCCGGTAGAAGACTTAAGGCACTATCCATTGGTGACAAATTGGAGAGCCAGGGCTCAACTGTTGAAATCGATTTCTTCATTAAAGTCTACACCAAAAAGCATTATGCGGATGGCAAGTGATTGATGAGAATGAAGTGTATGCTGTTGAAAATAAAGATGGGAATCACATTGTAGCAGATGGCCTAACTGAAGAGAGATAAGGTAAGGATCATTTGCCAGGAGAACCACCACATAGTGAAATTGATATTCTGAAGAGCATTCCTAAAGAAGAAAGGGGATCAAGAGATGCTTATTACATTTCCTTGGCCATCCAGTTTCAAGAAGAGACCATGTTGTAGAGCTCTATAGAAAAGGATAGCCATGAAGATGAAATTAAAGAAGGCATTGAAGCTCTAGATGCTGGCTCAGAAGCTACTAATATGGAGTTGGATGTTGGGCAATATAATACTCTAGCACATGAAGAAGAACCATATTACACAACAGAAAGGGATAGTGCACTATCCTTTGAGTTTGCATACTTGTCAAAAGCTAGTGTTGATATGCATGAGAAACTTGAATTCCCTTTAGATTTGTCCATCATCAACTGGAAACTATTTCCTTATGATGGTAATATTGATGGAGAAAAAGATCATGCATTTTTGGCAGCTAACAAACTCATTGCTATTGGTTGTAATTCAGAGGACTCGTATCAAAGCTCAAAAATATTATAATACAATCAAGAGTTTGATTGCCTAAGGAACACTACTGATGAGGATGACTTTGAAGTAGCAGCTATGGTGGATTCCAATGAAGATGACCAATCAATCAACAGGTCTAACACATACAACAATCATGATTATATTCATCATAAGGGTGATGCTGCAGATGAACCAAGAACGGTGATTGATGAAAAGCAACAGGCAGTTGAGGAATGTGGGGCAGATAGTATTGCTAAAGAGCAGCATATTACAGAGCTACATTTGGTTGGTCCAATCCTGCAAGTTGAAGCTCCAGATTGTCCTTCAAATTCACAAACAACTCATGTGGCTGAGGATCTGAATTTGGAGAAAAACCAACTTGGGACTAAGAAGAGCACTAATACATCAGAACTGCTGGAATCTAAGCAGCAGGAAGATACACGCATAGAAAGGTCTAATTTGGACGACTCCATGGGAGATTCTGATACAAAGGAGCTCAAAAAAACCATCAATCACAATGTGAATGAATCAACCTTGGAACAGATGATGTAACTAGTACACGGGAGAAAAGTACATTTGTTAAGCGAAAAAAAAAAATTCTCCTGGAGAACTACTTGATTCAAAATTGAAGTGGACTATCAAGCATAAGAGACTAAGTGAGCCTATGGCGGATAAGAGGGGATTCAATTCCCGAGAACCAAATTATCTGCCATTGGTGCCCAATCTTGAAGCAGAGAAGGTTTATCTCAAGCATTAGATGATGAATGAAAGGAAAAATCCAGAGGAATGTGACGCAGCGAGTTAGCGTGGATAAAACGAGAACACTCGACGAATGTATCTCAACTCACAAAATAATGTGAAATCTAGAGGAAATCCCCTCATAGTGTATTTTCAATAATGATCATAAGTTGTTTTTTCAAATACAACCCTAGCACGACTATTTATAGTCTTGAAATAAAACCGAAAAGTAAATGCTAATTAAATGCTATTTATTAGCATTAATGCTATTTAAAATAAATAACTCAAAATACGAAATAAAACCGAAAAATAAATGCTAATAAATGCTCTTTAATGCTAATAACTGCTCTTTCCGGATGTCTTCTTGGCTTCCAATCTCTCCAAGTAGGACATGGCCACCTCATCTACATCATTCTCTCCCACCTCCAAAGAACTCGACCCCGAGTTCTCATCGGGATACAAAGGAACATCATCGGGAAAGAAATGATATATATCAGCGACATTGAACGTCTTTGAAATGCCCATGCTATTTGGTAAACCAACAACGTAAGCATTATCATTGATGACCTTCACAATCTGATAGGGCCCATATTTCTTAGGTTGAAGCTTGCTATATTTGCCAACGGGAAAACGCTCCTTCCGCAAGAACACCATCACTTGATCTCCAACAGCAAAGATCTTCTTCCGTCGATGTTTGTCGGCGGTTTCCTTATATTTGGCATTAGATTGCTCAATCTTCTTCCGGACCTCAGCCGTCACGGAATGCCAGTGCTCCGCCATGTTCTTTGCTGAAATACTAATGTCATGACCCTTGGGAAGTCGGATTAAGTCCAAGGCATGTCGAGGTGTCTTGGTATAAACCACAGCAAATGGAGACTTGCCTGTCGTTCTATGAACCGCATTGTTGTAAGCAAACTCAGCTTGAGCCAATGCAACATCCCACTGCTTCGGCTTCTCTCCACAAATACTTCGAATCAGGTTACCAAGCGTCCTATTGGTAGCTTCAGTTTGCCCATCCGTCTGAGGGTGAGCTGTACTACTATAATTGAGAGATGAGTCAAACATTTGCCACAAGGTCTTCCAGAAATAACTCAAAAACTTGCTGTCACGATCGGATGTAATGGATTTAGGTACACCATGAAGACGAACCACTTCTCTAAAGAAGAGCTTGGCAATGGCTTGGGCATCAGCTACCTTCCTGCAAGGAATAAAATGTGCCATTTTGGAAAACCTGTCAACAACAACAAAAACTGAGTCATTACCCCGCTGGGTGCGAGGTAATCCAAGGATGAAATCCATGGATAAATCTTCCCATATGTTATCGGGAACTGGCAATGGCATGTAGAGACCAGTATTTTGAGATTGGCCCTTTGAAGTTTGGCACACATAACATCGTTGTACCAATCTACTCACATCTCTGCGCAAATGAGGCCAATAGAACCTCTCACCAACTGCTAACAAAGTCTTATCTCGTCCCAAATGACCAGCCAAACCTCCTCCATGTAGATCGCGAATCAACTTCTCCCTCAATGAGGACTCGGGAACACAAAGTTGATTCCCACGCATCAAGTAACCTTCATGGATGTGAAAATCTCCACTAGGCTGCCCCTGCACACACATGCCCCAAATCTCCTTGAAATCTACATCATCCTCATAAAGTTCCTTCACATGCTCAAATCCTACTACTTCAGCGCTCAACGTCATAAGTAGATGAGCTCTTCTACTCAATGCATCCGCCACTTTATTTTGAATACCTGATTTGTGCTTTAGTCGAAATGGAAACTTTTGGAGGAATTGGATCCATCTAGCATGCATGTCCTTACTAATGCGGGTCTGACCATGTAAGTGTTTCAAGGCATCACAATCTGAATACAAAACAAACTCCCGACCTACCAAGTAGTGTTCCCAAGTTCTCAATGCTCTCACAATAGCATAGAACTCTTTATCATAAGTAGACCAATTTCTTCTGGATTCACTAAACTTCTCACTGAAAAAGGCAACCGGCCTCTTTTCCTGAGATAGAACAGCCCCAACTCCAACCCCACTCGCATCACAATCGACCTCAAATAGCCTATCAAAATCCGGTAATGCCAAAACAGGTGCACTACACAACTTCTCTTTCAAGAGCGTAAAACTACCCTCAACTTCCTCACTCCACTGAAACCTTCCCTTTTTCAAACATTCGGTTAAGGGGGCTGCTACCGTGCTAAAATGCCGAATAAACCGCCTATAAAAGCTTGCTAACCCCAGAAAACTTCGCAACTCAGTGACTGATTTTGGAATTGGCCATTCCCTTATCGCTCTTATCTTCTCATCATCGACCTGAATACCGTTACCACTAACAACAAAACCTAGGAACAGCAACTTTCTAGTCATGAATAAACACTTCTTCTTATTCGCATATAGTTTACTACTTTGCAAAACCGTCAATACCTCTCTCAGATGCATAACATGTTCCTCCTCAGACTTACTATACACCAAGATATCGTCAAAATAGACCACAACAAAGCGACCAATGAATGGTTTCAATACCTGGTTCATGACGCGCATGAAGGTGCTCGGTGCGTTGCTTAGACCAAAGGGCATGACCATCCACTCATAAAGGCCCTCCTTGGTTTTGAAAGCTGTCTTCCACTCATCCCCTGGTCGGATCCTGATCTGGTGATATCCGCTTCGCAAATCAATCTTTGAGAAGATCACCGCTCCACTCAACCTGTCAAGCATGTCCTCCAAGCGAGGAATAGGAAATTTGTACCCAATAGTAATTTTGTTGATCGCCCTGCTATCCACACACATTCTCCAGCTCCCATCTTTCTTTGGCGTCAACAATGCTGGCACCGCGCAAGGGCTCATGCTCTCTTTTATGAATCCCTTCTGAAGTAACTCCTGCACCTTCTCTTGCAATATCTCACTCTCTTTCGGGCTCATCCTGTAATGAGGTAAATTTGGTAAACTAGCACCAGGGATCAAATCAATATGGTGCTGAATGTCTCTCATGGGAGGCAAACCATCTGGTAGATCATCTGGTAATACTCCCCTAAACTCCTCTAACAACTCTTTCACACTTTCAGGCACCTCTTCAACCCTCTTCTCCTCATCAATCGCCCAAACCTCCTTCACAATTAAAGCATGCACTACTTTGAACTCCTTTATTGCATCCTCCATCTCCTTCTCAGTTTGAGTAATGGTAAGGAATGAACGCCCCTTTTCAGGAGAAGCTTTAGGGCGGTCCTTTTGTTTTAATGGGAGAAGGGTAAATCGTACCCTATCTTTCTCTAATTTGTACACATTTTCTCGACCATCATGTAAAGCGTTAACATCATACTGCCATGGCCTACCAAACAACAAGTGGCAAGCATCCATATCGACTACATCGCAGTATACTTCGTCTCTATACTTACCGATGGAAAAGGGCACCTTGCATCTCTCTTTCACTTCTATCTTCTCAGCCGCTTTGATCCACCCAATAGTATAGGGATTCGGGTGTTTTTCTATAGGTAATTCCAAAGCTTTGACGGCTGCTCGCCCTATAATGTTTTCGCAACTCCCACTATCAATAATGAGATCAAATACACGCCCGTCAATCGTACATCGGGTACGAAACAATTGATGTCGCTGATTCTCCTCCTCCTTCTTAGGTGTCAACATTAGCTTTCGAACCACAAGAGCCTGCTCCTCTTCCTCATACTCTCCATATTCTTCACCTTCATCCGGTTCACAACAAATTTCATCCTCCTCATCTCTTTCTACCATGTTTATGCCTCTTCTATTAGGACATTCATTGGATCGATGTCCCGGCTGGTTACATCTATAACATTTCCCTAATGTTGGTTTAGCATAGGGATTATATTGCTTCTTCTCTTCCTTCCTCTCAACAGCACCGCTTTGTACCTCTTGAACACCCTTGGCTTTTTCCCCATAACTCCTACTAGAACTCTCTCCTCCATAACGCCTGGTGTTATCAAAACGGTTTCCATCAAAACGGTTATTCTTCTCTTGTAACATCAGCTCCGCTTTGATGGCCATGTTCTTAGCTTCATTCAAATTGCGCAACACATGGACACCAATCTTATCACGGATCAGAGGCTTCAAACCTTCCAAGTATCTGGCAACTTGCTGGCCCTCACTTTCTCTTAAATCGTTCCTCTCTGCCAATCGCATAAAATCCGCAGTGTAATCATGAACTGACCTCTGGCCCTGGCGACATCTCTGGTATTGCTGGAACAAAATTTGCTCATAGTCAGGGGGTAGGAAGTCCCGCTGCAAGAGCTGCTTCATCCGGTACCACGTCCTCACCGGCTGCTTCCCTTCGCGATATCTCCTACCTTGCAACCTCTCCCACCAGGCAGAAGCGCCCCCCTTCAAACGACAAGCCACCAGCTTCACCCTCTTCCCTTCTGGGATCTCCATATACTCAAAGAACCGATCAATATCAGCGAGCCAATCAATAAAATCTTCAATGTTTAAATTCCCATTAAAACTGGGAATGTCCACTTTCAATTTAAAATCGCCCTCTCCATAACCAAAACCATAATCATAACCTCTATTCCGACCTCCATAACCACCCCTCCGACGTGGCGGTTCATCTTCCGGCAAAACATCATCTTCTTCTTCCGAATCATCATCGGGCATCTGAATCCTCCTATTTGCAGCCACAGGTCTGCCACGAGGGTCGCCGCGTGCATCGCCTGCTCTTGGTCGTTCCTCATTAACATTCCTGTTTCTGTTGGCATTGGGTCCCATCGCGTCGAAACGCTCAACCAGGTCATCAAGGCGCTGTTCGAAACGCCGGAATCTCTGATCCATGTCACCCAGCGCCGCTCTTTGATCCTGTAATTCGGTTCGCAGAGCTTCCAAATCCCCACAACGTTTGGGACTTGACCGCCACCTAAACTGTCGTCGCCTGACATCTCTACAGGAATCTTTCCCGCTCTGATACCAACTGACGCAGCGAGTTAGCGTGGATAAAACGAGAACACTCGACGAATGTATCTCAACTCACAAAATAATGTGAAATCTAGAGGAAATCCCCTCAAAGTGTATTTTCAATAATGATCATAAGTTGTTTTTCAAACAACCCTAGCACGACTATTTATAGTCTTGAAATAAAACCGAAAAGTAAATGCTAATTAAATGCTATTTATTAGCATTAATGCTAATAAATGCTATTTAAAATAAACAACTCAAAATACGAAATAAAACCGAAAAATAAATGCTAATAAATGCTCTTTAATGCTAATAAATGCTCTTTCCGGATGTCTTCTTGGCTTCCAATCTCTCCAAGTAGGACATGGCCACCTCATCTACATCAGAATGGATGATTGACTACGCAATTCAACAGGCTGTAAGAAAACTTGCTTCGACTAGGAAGAGAAAGGTTGCACTGCTTGTAGAGGCTTTTGAAAAGGTGATGCCAATACCTAAATGTGAAACACCCCTCAAGAGTACCTCAATAGGCCTTCCTCATGCAAGACCAATGCAAGCTTACAACTGAGAGACGTCTGGCACCTATGGTAAAACTTTATTTGTCCCCATTTCTTTTCCCACATTCTGTTTTTCTTGTCTTGGAAATGATTAGAACTCAGTAATTGTGTGGTAACTAGGTAGCTCATTAAATCAAATTCCATAGGATACATAAACCCTTCAAATCTATAGGGCATCGGCCAAACAAGGACTATCTTATAAGAATCATAGCAAGCTTCCTGGAACAATTAACTAGTTGTTCAACTCCTACGCTGAGCATGAGAACAGAGGACATCAACAACTTCTTGAATCTGTACTAATGAAACTTTTAGTGTTTGCAAGAAAGAGAGTACAGCCACCATGGAATGAGTTATTGGTGAGGAGACTGAGGTGGGCTCCTAAGTACGATATTTACAGGTCAGATGTTAAGCGCGTACATAGGCAATATTGGCGGGATAGCAGGCAGTTGCTATATTGTGAACTGGTTACTTGTATATAGTATATATGGTTAAAGAGTGCCCTCCCTATTTTTCTAAAGTTTATAGTATATTTAAGACGTATTCCTTTACTTTTTGTTGGGTCAAACAAAGTGCATTTTTTCTGCTTTTCTCATCTCATTATCTAATCTGCAATCCCCTTCTTTTGATGAAAATCTCGTGCATTTATAAAGAGAGATGGTTCTTGTAGAGAAATAATTGTACAAAATTTATAATAGAATGAAAAAAAAATTATTTTAAGTTTCATGACTTATGTAGATCTTTATACGTTACCATAACTGCCTTGTTTTTATTTTCGATGCATAGGGATTCATTCAAGCTTAAGTTTCCACATAGACATCCACCAAAACAATGCCTACGAAGCAAAATTTGTCCCAACATCCATAAGGGATAACACAAAGTTCACGAAGGCCTAGACACACTACCTTGCCCATGGCCATCTCTTTTGCTTTTAATTTTATCTTTGGATCTTCTGCATACATAACTGAATAATGTTAGAAACAACTCCATGTCTAAGGGTTTCATTACTAGTTTGGAATCTTAGCTCAAATCTTATCTTTCTAATCTTCAAGCTTCCCCCTTTTATTCACCCCAATAAACTCCATAACTTCACTTCAAGTGGCAATACAAAGTTGACCTTTTCTACATAGGTACCTAGGTAGATGCCTTCATTTCTAATTATGTCACCTACCTTCTGTGTTTCACTTGCTTCATCGCAGTTTGTTAGGAAAAGTCCAATGTCCTAAAATAACAAAGTAATTTATCCTCTTGCCTATAGCGATAACAAAAAATTGATAAACAAAAAATAAAATCAAAAGAGACACTAGGATTTAACGTGGAAAACCCCAATTGGGAAAAAACCATGGGAACGACACATAAATTCTTCCACCATCAATAATAATGGGATTACAAGGTTTTTCTTCACTAGATACACTAATGGGTCACAAATCTTCAAAACAGCGGTGGATCTCAAACGATTGCAAAAATAAGCCTCTCTCTAGAACTCTCTAGGTATTCTAGATAGCCAAGGTGATGCCTTAAAAAACAAAACAAGGAGTATTTATATGAAAAAAAAAAAAAACAAAGAATGGCTTGTAGGCGACATAAGCCACCTCTATGCTAGCGGCCTTTATGGCTGGCATATGTTGAAGGCTGGCACAATGCTGACGACTTTTGGCCATTTTTGAAACGCAACTTTGATTTGGCAAATATTGAACACTGGCTCTACGTCGGCAGTGTTCCAGGTGACATATGTTTGATGGCCGACATTGATGTTATTGAAAGCCAACGGCCTTGAACTCAATTGGCCAGCGTACGTGTTTCAAGCTTCCTTTGTTGCATAAATTCTTTTATTTTCCAAGTCTTCTTATAAATATATACAATATTTAGGATTTTCTTGGTTATATGTTACGGACCCATATGGGTTAGATCCATAACTCAACAAACTCCCCTTCCAACTCATACAGGGACTTTCATCATACCAACTATCTATCTGTAACAAATGAGTTTGTCATTGGGTAAAACTTTAGTCATCATATCTAAACCGTTTTCTTCAATATAGATCTTCTCTAGCTTTAAAAGCTTTGATTCTAATACATCTTGAATCCAATGATATCTAACATCAATGTGTTTGCATATAGAATAAAAAGTTGGATTCTTACTGAGATGTATAGTACTCTGGCTATCACAAAATAGCTTCAAGTCTTCTTACTCTTGACTCAGTTCCTCTAAAAATTTCTTCATCCATAAGACTTTCTTGCAGGCTTTAGTTGCAGCAATATATTCTGCTTCAATGGTAGAGAGTGCAACATACTTCTGCAATTTTGATTGCCAAGACACTGCTCCTCTACATACGTAATCAGATAACCTGAAGTGGACTTCCTAAAATCAAGATTCCAGCCATATTAGCATCTGAAAACCCTTTTAATATAGGTTTACTACCACAAAACTGCAAACATAATCTAGAAGTGCCCCTAAGATACTTAAGAATCCATTTGACTACTGTCCAATGTTCTTTACTTGGATTCGAGAGATAACGACTGACAACACCAACAGCATGAGCAATATTCGGTCTAGCGCATACCATAGCATATATTAGACTACCAACTGCAGAGGCAAAAGGAATCTTTTTCATGTCTTTCTTGTCTATTTCACTTTTAAGACACTATTGAGAATTGAGTTTAAAATGATTTGCAAGTAGAGAACAAATAGGTTTTGCCTTACTTATGTCGAATCTCTCCAATATCTTCTCTAGGTATCTCTTTTGTGATAACCATAATTTTTGGCTCTTCTATCACGAATAATTCTCATATCGAAAATTTGGCATGGGGGTCCTAAGTCTTTCATGACAAAAGACTTACTTAATGTAATTTTAGGATCTTGTACCTCCTTGGCATCATGGTCAATAATTAGCATATCATCAACATATAACAGGAGAATAATGAACTCACCAGTGCTAAATCTTTTAATGAAAACACAATAATATGATGCAGTCCTGATGTATCCCTGATCAACCACTGCTTTGGAGCCTGTTTCAACCCATACAAGCTCTTCTTCAATTTGCAAACAAGATGCTCCTTCCACTTTACCTTAAACTCCTCAAGTTGTTCCATGTAAATTTCTTCCTCCAAGTCACCATGAAGGAACGCTATCTTTACATCCATTTTCTCAATCTCCAAGTTCAAACATGCAGTAATATTGAGTATGACCTAAATGGAAGACATCTTTACCATTGGTGAGAAAATCTCATCAAATCAACACCTTCTTCTAACTGAACCCCTTCACAACCAATCTTATCTTGTCTTGTACCTTAGTTGTGAGTTATTCTCTTCAATCTTCAATCTATATACCCATTTATTCTTCAATGGTTGCTTACCCTTAAGGAATTCCGCTAAATCATGTGTCTTGTTCTCATGCAAAGATTTCATCTCATCTTACATGGCTTTAACCATTCCTTTTCTACTCATGTAACATGGCTTCTTGATAACATTCTGGCTCTCTCCCATCTGTTAACATCACATACTCATTTGGATCATATCTCACTGATGGTCTTCACTCTCTTGAAGATCTCCTCAACTCAATTTGCTTATGAGGCTCTTGCTGCTCTTTAACTAAATATTCCACATCTCCCCCGTCATTATTAAAATCTTCAAGTGATCTCATCTAAGGATTTCGATTTTTTTGGCTTCTCAATATCTTCAATGGTTTGGCCTTCAAGAAAGACCACATCTTTACTCCTGGTAATCTTCTTCTCTGCTGAATCTCACAATCTATACCCATGCTTATCATGTGTATAACTAGAAAAATGCACTGCTTTGCAATTTCATCAAGTTTCGCTCTTTCATCCTAGGGAATATGCAAAAAGGCCCTACATCCAAACATACAAGTATTCATAAGAAATATCTTTACCTATCTAGACTCTCTTTAGAATATGTCCATCCAGAGCATAGGAGGGAGATAGATTAATCAGGTCGACAGCTGTCCTTATTGCTTCACCCCAAAATGATTTTAATAACTTGGTATGTGATAACATACACTTCACTCGCTCTATGATAGTGTAATTCATTCTCTCTGCTATGCCATTCTACGGTGAGGTCTTTGGAATTGTCTTCTCCAGTCAAATCCCATATTCTTTGCAATATTCTTCAAAAGGTCCTATGTATTCATCACCATTATCTACTCGAACACATATCAATTGTATTCTTATTTCTTTTTTAACTCTAGTGTGGAATTGCTTAAACACATCTAACACTTGATGTATGGACTTCAAAGCAAAAGTCCACAACTTCGTAGAGTGATCATCGATGAATGTCACAAAATAAAGAGCACCACCTATAAACTTTTCTTTCATACAACACACAGCTATGTGAACTAAATGCAGTATATGAGATTCCCTAGTAAGTGGATTTCTCTAAAATACAACTCTATGTTGTTTACCAGCAAGACAATCAGTTCAAGTTTTCATAATACCTTTTACAACGGGTAGAAGTTGTTTCTTGACAAGCATTTGTAGCTCTTTCTCACTCATATGACCAAGCCATTTATGCCAAAGCTCCATAGAAATGTCATTAATCATATTCACATCTCCTTTACTTAGTTTGCTAACATTAAGTAATGGGTGTTACTCTTCTTTCCTTCTGCCACTATGAGAGAGCCATTAATGAGCTTCCATTTACCTTCACCGAAGTGATTATTATAGCCTTCATAATCAAGTTTCCCTGCAGATAAAAGGTCTAAGTGGATATCTGGAACATGTCTGATATCTCTAAGAATGAGCTTGCAACAAGTGTTAGTATTTAGAACAACATTTCCAATGCAAAAAATTTTCGATGTCTCATTGTTTCCCATCCTAATATTGCCATAATCATCAGCAGTATAGGTTGAGAAGAATTCAATATGTTATGGCACATGAAAGGAGGCACCAGAATCAATAACCCAGTCACTATCATGATATGCAAGGCTAATACAATCCTCATCCTAAGCAACAACAATCTCACCACCTGCTGCTGCAGCAGTTGCGTCTTCATCTTTTTCATCACCTTTACCTTTACCCTGCTCTCTCTTCCACAATCTACATTCTCTCTTGAAATGTCCTGGCTTGTCACAGTAATAGCATTTAATATTTTTCCTTCTTGATTTGCATCTTCTTCTGAATTTATCAGATCTATCATATTTATCAGATGAGCCTCTATTCTTGCTTCTACCACGTCTTTCTGGCTTATTAGTAACAAGTGTTCGAGTCTCAGAACTCATGCCAAGATCTTTTCTTGTGGCTTCTTCATTCGTCAGGCTATCTTTCACTATTGCAATGGTGAGCTTTCCTTCTGAAGCAGAAATGCTAACAGACACCACAAGTGCCTCCTAGCTATCGTATAGTGAACTCAATAATAAAAGTGTCCGTATCTCATCATTAAGCACAAGTTTCATAGCATTTAGTTGATTCACAAGACCTTGAAATCATTCAAGTGCTCTGTCATATTGGATCTATCCTTATACTTCATATTCACCACTCTCCTAAATGAGGTTTTATTCAAGGCAGTCTGTACATGGATTCCAATTTCTTCCACAGAACATCAGCTTTGGTTTCTTGAGAAACATGATGATATATAGTGAAATAGCCATGAATTTCCTAATTTATATTTTAATGTGTTATTGAAATGATATATGATTTTGAAATGAGATATATGTGCATGAACTATACAATTAGTGCATGTGTTGAATGTGTATCATTTTGTATGTGTGTAGTACAATGAAATTAATATTATTATATTATATGTATTAATGTGTGCATAGTGTAATAAATGTGTGTGTTTTTTGTAAATGAATATGTATGTGTTATGTTTAGAATTAATAAAATAACTTGTGAATTATTTAAGAATTGATAACATAATTTTTACAAAGTTTAAGCATACTTTTTAAGCTCAAATTAAACGCAAATGCATTCCAAATTTAACCAAATTAACCCTAGGTCAAATATACCCCTAAAGTCAAACTTCGGATAATTATTGACCTTAAATTTAATCAAATAATGACTCTTTTGGTAGCCACATTTTTCCATCCGAATTTTCTCTTATTTTTTTCCCTCTTTCTTCCTTCCACCTTAAAATCTTAAGCCCTAAACCAAAATCAATCACAAGCCTTTGGATTCAAACATCACTCCAAGCCAAAGCTTAATCATGTAAGTTAAATGCAAGCCTAATCTCTTTGTTTTATTTCTTTCTTGTATATGGATGTCAAGCTTATGGTAGGATTAGTAAATGTCAATTGAGTTGATCTATTTATGTATTGATATATGTTAGATTTTGCATTGCTATTGTGTGAGCTTAGTTAAGTGTTAGGAAGTTGTAATGAGTGTTGATAAGTGGTGAACTAAATTGAGTAGTTAAAGTGTGGAATTGAAGTGTGATTGGTGTTTGAATGTTGTAGTTGGTGTGATTAGAAATAGAATTTATATTGTTTGGATGGTGTTTAGAACATATAAGTTTTGGAAAGTTAGAATAAGTTTGGAGAATTTTTGAAATGAATAGGTTTTGTAAAGAAAATAGGAAACAAAACATTTTCGTCTAGGTTTAATTTTGAGCATACGCCGCATCTAGTACTTCAACGCCGTCCGTAGAGGGTATTGAAGGTGATCATAACTAATTTTTTTAAAGCCGTTTGAAATGCTGTCGACTTTCGCTAGAAAAGTTTTCTAATGTTTATTTTTCAAAACATACGCCGACTATTAAGATTCCAATGCCGCCGCTTAGAAGCGGTGGAATGAGAACATAATCATAATTTTTAACGCCAGGCCTAAGGCCACCGGTATAAGATCGAAAGTTGTCGGCGTACATGGATACGCTACTGGTGTTGGGGGTATTCATGGGAGTGGACCAACCTTGTGTAACTCTCGGAAAATTTTAGAAATTTAAAGTTGTAGTCTACACCAGCTCAAAACCGTTGGCGTAGATTGGAGGCTGTTGGCGTATCCTTGAACATTGCCAGCATTGGCAAATGATGAACTTTAGTGCATTATGCACCGGTCCAATGCCGCCGGCGTTGAAGGTCGGCGTATCTCCTGCACTTTTCATTTTCAAAAACTTTCTTTAAGATTTCCCAAAGTTTGATGTATGGTCAATTGAATAATTGTTAAGTATTCTATGATATAATAGGATGTTTAAATGCTCTGTTGTGACCTTGTAATAATTTATTTGAATTTCTTTGATTAAATATATTCGGAACTTGTTAATTGGTGCTTAAACTAAGTCGGAAATTCAATATTGTCTTGAACAGTGATAGATCCTGGCTCGGCCAACCCCATTAGTTCCCAAGCTATCTTAGGTACGTGGTAACTTGCTTGTTTTTTTTGCTAGGATAAGCATTAAATCAAGTTACTCTAAATTAAGAAAATTTTAATAATTGATGAGTGTTGATTGTCCTTTTATGCCGTTGAATCTGGTTCGGAGAGAGGCACCTTGCTTAAATTGGGGGCATGGTACTTTCTCGTTATTAGATAGATTTATCTAGGAGATATAAGTATCCGAGCTACTTATATCAACCCCCTGAGCGACGTGATGCGTTACTCAGGATCCCCAAGTATAACAGGCTACGCCAGAATGTGGGGCTGCCTAGTCTGTATGAACAGTAGGGACCACTCAGGGAGGCGGACGTGATACTAGATCCTTATTGTCCGGAGTTTGAATACTCCCATGATGAATGACTAACTAAAGATTGAATAATAAATTATTGGTTCTTGCATTTTGCATTTAGCTTAAGCATGTGTGAATCACTTTACATTTGTATTCGTTACTTGTGTACTGAGCCTTTAGCTCATATTTTAACCTTTCATGTGATGAATCCGATGAGTTTTACACGAGTATGGGGTATGGAACCGATTTTGAGGATTTTCTTGATGATTTGGAGGACTAGAGATAACCTTAGACTTGGTGGAATCCAATTTTTGTAATAGAATAGTTTTGTTAGTCTTGTGGTTGTATTTAAAGCTTTAGATAGATTTTATATGTGCAATTTTGTTAAGGCTTGTAAGAAGCCTTTAGATGTAATATATGTGTGTGTATATATATATGTACTTAGCCATGTATGACTTAAGTTCACTTTTTTACGAAATATGATAATAGTGTAGTGTCTTTTGTTAAAAGTTTTAAAAAACTATGGTTTCTATTATATTAACTATGTGGAATTAGATAAACAATTCCTCAAACAATTCTTTTAGACAACCTTACATATAATCTTACAGGTTATATGTGATTGGGGAACTATTATGCCTATTTTAATTATAGGGGTGATAGCGGGTCCTTACATATAGTGTGATCAATCCATTGTCGGATATATTCAATAGTTTTTCTATGCATGATTGCCCAATTTTCATTAGAATTATCTGCTGGCTTCACATTGTCACCGCCCAAAGGCATATATAAATCTTTACAATATAATAGATCTTCCATCATCGACTTTCAAATAGAATAATTTGATGAATTCAATTTTATTATTGTACTTGATGATTCAGCCATGCTTGCAATACTTAAAAAAAAACCTTTATTTTTTCAACCTTGAGCTCTAATACCACTTGTTAGGAGAAATCTAATGTCCTATAATAACAAAGTAATTTTTCCTCTTGCTTATAGCAATAACAAAAATTTGATAGACAGAAAATAAAATCAAAAGAGACAACAAGATTTAACATGGAATACCCTCAAATGTTGATACCTTTTGGTATAATTTACTCATAAACTATTCTATGGCGTTAAATTTTAAGGAAAGAACCTTTTTTTTTTTTTAATTAATTTGAATGACCAATAGGAAGTTTAACACATTATTATTTAAATGCTCATTCCATTATTCCTACGTTTTCTTATAGGAAGAGAACGATTGTGTCATGTCATGGGAAAAACAAAAGATATTACCACCTTTAAATTTATTTTATCATAATGTGTGTTATTTACTATAATATATGATTTCCAAAGACATTTTGATCAACATGTATTCTAGACCTCATTAGGCCAAATTGATCCGAACCTACGAGCTTATGAGTCTGATGAGGCCTAGTCTAGAATAAGGCAGGTTAAGCTGGTTCAGGGCCTATTAACAATTAGTTCATAGGCTGATTCATGGCCCATTGAAACAACTCATATGTATATTTTTTTATAACTTAAAAATAACTTAGAATAATAGAAGGGAAATTGTAAAAATAAAATTAGAATTAAATAAAGCAACTTTTAATTGGACTTATGAAGAATATATTCCTTTGACTTATTTGTTCAAAGCACTGTCTAATGTGTACATTTATTTATACATAACCACATTTACTTGTAGTTGTAATTGTGAAATTAGTAATATGGGACTAGAAAATACTCAAAACACAAACTACTTCTACAAAGACAATAAGAAGTCCCACCTTTCTAAAAGAAAGAAGAATTCTCTTTGGTTAGAAGTGTACAAAAAAGCAGTCATATAACCTTTTCAATTATATTTATTATTTATGTGGTTAATAATGTGACAATAGTAATAAATTTTATTATTCATCCTTTAACATACTTGTTTCTATGTATATTTATTTATTTTTCCACTTTTCCTTTTCCTTTTTCTCTTACTTTTGTTTGCTTTTTTAAAATGAATTAATGGGTTGCACAATCGTCAAGAAAAAAAAAATACTAGCAGGCTATACGGGGTAGAGGCCTGAATTGGCCAAGACTTGGCAACTCATCAGATTATTTAATAGGTGATGACTCATACGAACAAGCTAAGTTGATGGATATGACCCATAGGTGTTCGGTCCAAAATGGTTCACGAGTCCAACCCAACTTGTGTCGAAGTTTGCATGTTTCTAAAAAAATGTGTCAAGAGGTGCAATATTTTTTTTCAAATAACATTAGTTGTTTTTTTTTTCAATTTGTTACTTCTAGTAGACATGTCTTTATGAAAAAAAAAAAAAAGTCAAGAGTTGCAATAATATCTTTTCATGCTTTATTTAATATGCTATTTACCTTACTATAAAAAAAAAAAAAAACTTTTGAGAAAATTACTTAGTTGACTCTTTATTTGTTTAAAATCATATTATCTTTTCTAAACCAAAGCTACCCTTTTTACTTTATTTCTTTCCTTAAAAAATAACTTTCATTATGTGTGTGTGTTTTTTTAATTGTAGGTTTATCAAATTTTATGTTACAGATATACCATAATACCTTTCAAATATGAGGTTGTCGAACTTTAATCATTAAGGCCTTTTGGTGTAATGGTTTAGAGCTTGTTAGAAGTTTAAAGTTAAGTATGCTTAGTGGAGAATACTCCTAGGATAGGTGACCTCTTGGGAGGCAATTAGCACCAAAGACAAATAGAATTACTTTTCTTGAAAAGTGGAATACACTCTATTACCTTTTTTACTTGGAAAATGAATTAGAATTCTTATTCCCGATAATGATTCTATTCCATCTGTAAGGGAATATTTAAACCCACTTGTTAGGTGCTTTTTTTATTCTTCTCTATTTCCTCTCCAGTGGGAATAGAAAATAAAGAGCATGATTGTTGTACCCTTAACTAAATTACAATTTGACGAAACTATCCATGCAATAAATATGTATAATGCTTATATTAACATACAATTAATTTACTTGCTATATATATATATATATATTATAACAATACATAATGTGGGTGTGTGTGTCACATAACACATATAAAGTACTTATATGATATTTATGTCCATGTAAGTAACTTATTTATACATATGTACAATTTATAGGTTATAAATATACACATTTTATAGCTAATATAGATTTTTTATAGTTCGTATGTCACATAAAATGAATATATTATATATGTGTTTGTGTGTTATTAAATATAAGCTATATATAACATATTATATAATTATATCTTAATATTAAGATTATATAAATATATTAAACGATAAACTATATATAACATCTATATATATATATATTCACAATGCATATATGTATATATATATATATGATAGATCTATACATATATATAATTATAACTTGTGTATGTATGTGTGTTATACTGCATTTGTTACATAAAATGAATAAGTTAATATGTATGTGCTTATACTAATATATAAATTATATATAGCATATTATATAAATCTATAGTAACATATAGATTACATGAATAAAACATATACTGTGTAAACTATATATAATATGTATATATAACATATAAATTATATATAAAATGTAAAGTATGTATAGCATATATTATATTGATATATAAATGAATGATATTTGATATATATTATATATCTAAATTCAACTATAAATCATATATATCATATTTATAGATTGCATTGATTATATATACATATGTACAACTTACAAAGTATCTATAAAGTATAAATTACGCATAGCATATGTGATATAGATATATAGATATATATCATAATCTACATATATGTATAACAAATATTTATAACATATAAATATGAATTATATATAGCATCCATATGTACGTAACTATCATAATCTACATGCTATATATATATATATATATCACAAAGTATATAAACAAATGTTTAAATATATATATATATATATATATATATAAACACACATAATCCATAGATTATGAACACAAAGTCAATGTATTATACACATATATCAATATGTTATGTGGTATGTTATACAACATAGATTGCATGTATAGCAGACATATTTTATTATATATTTAACAAATATGTATAACATGTGTATATGACTGTGTATATAAAGCATTTTAAGTAACTTTTGATTTATTCCAAAATAACCTAATAGGGGTATAATGGTATCTTTAGTTATATTTCTATTTTAATGCTACAATTTATAAGTTGAAGTAAACATTGAAATATGTATTTCAGTAAAGAAGCTTTTATGGTCCCATCGACGATTCATCTAGTCAACCATCTAACCATTAAAATAAATATAGTAATTAGAATATTAACTATTAGTGATTTGATCAATTGGCTGTGGGTGAACAGTTACATAGTAAAGCTGGTCTAAATTAAATAAGGAGATCATTGAATCTCCCTTCCAATAATAAAAAAATTTTAAACAAAGTAACTCTGGAATACAGCATTTTCGATCTATCATTGGTAACGATATTCTCATGTCATAACTTTTCTAATCCTTGTTTAGTCCTTGTTGCAAAGTAAATGACTGTTATAAGACTTACACGTTACATGTGTTTTCCAAACTTTTTCTCTATTCAATGATGGTGAGAGATTTATATTGGTCTCATAAGTTATTTAATGATTCAAATTCATGTCCAACATAATCACACTACTAAAATACTTAAAACATCACTTATTATATTTATTTTAATAATCAAATGATTTACTATATTGTGTGTCATTAGACCGTGGAAAATCCAAAAAAGAGCAAGTAATGGAATCTTATTTGACTAGGAAGGTTCTGAAATTGGGTTCCTATTAAACCATTCCTGTTTTTTACCAGTGGATCCATGTATTCGGTTTAGCTTCTTAATTCAGTAGCATTTTATAATTTTTCATTCTAAGATGTTTTATAATTGTATATGCGTGATATGCACACACACATATATAAGTTTAATTTGTCAATTATTACACCATGTCTATTTTTAAAAAATTTCTGGCTTTGGTGTACTTCGATATACATGACATATTAACATGTAAAATGTATTATATAAGTAGTACAGGTATACTATATTTTATTTCATGATATATTTATATATATTTACCACATATAACATGCTACATGCTATATAGTCCGTCAAATATAAAATGCAACTTATATTAATAATATAAATTTTATGGAAGTTTTAATTTAACCAAAAGGACACCGCAAAAAGGTGCCCTGGAACCTTTTTTTTTTTTTTTTTTTTTTAAGGTTTTGTTTAAGCTTTGGAAAAATAAGATTATTCTTGTCTTTAAGACTTTAACTAAAAGACTTAGGAAAATTATGACCAGTGATTAGGTGAAGTGATTATTAATTATTATCCGTATATCATTATTTGGTTGGTGAAAAGCAGTATTGTAATTTGGATATCACAGTTGTCAAAATTACGATTTTACTTGCATAATTTATGAGTTTATGACTTTATGAGCTCTTTTCGAGTTGACTTGTGCTTAGGAATGTTTTCTTGTAAAATCTTATGATTTCAATTGAAACTACAAGTAAATTCAATAGAATCTTACGTTTTTAATCGAGTTTACCAATTTTACCAATTTGAATCAAATAAGCTAACACATAAAAATATATTGTATTTTTATAATCTCATCAACTATTAGGATGATACATCTTTCTTATTGTATTTCAATTTTGTTTTTGCACTCTCCTTATCGCTTTCACTCTCTTCCCCCAACTCCCCTATTCTACATTCATTTATAGAATTCATTAAATTCGAGATATAGTTGTAAAGTTTACAAGAAAATTTATTTATTTCATTTATATAGTTAAAAATTTAATCTAAGTTGAAAAGTTTGATTCTTTTTTAATTCATAACTTCTTTTAAACAAAATAATAAGAAAAGAACTTAATTTTGAGTCTATTCGTTATTTTTTTTATGAATTTTATACTATAAATCAAAGCTATTTTGAAAAAGAGAACTTAATTTCTTTATTTTTTTCGCATCCATTATGTATTTCAAGTTTTTTTATAGCTTTTGTAAGCTTATTTATAGTTTTTCAAAACTATTTTGCATAAGTTGCAGTTACTTATGTTTTTATATTTCGATTCTATGTTACAATCTAGCGATTCTATGTAAAATCGCAAATTTGACAACCTTGCTGGATATCTTGCTTACCTTTCCCTATCACAACTTAATATAGATATAAACACAAATATGGGCTTTCTATGAATAACGGGATATTAGAAGAAGCCATATTTTAGTCTTTTTCTTTCTTTCTTTTTTTTTTTTCCTTTTTTCTCTCCAAATATTATCCATTATAATTTTTTAGAAGAGGAGGATCGATCAATCTTCTATTGTTAGGGATCTAAAGTATGCCTTCAATGGGGAGAAATCTAATGGGTTTTGTGAAGGATAACACAATTGGGCTTGATACCATCTATAACCCAAAACCCTAAGGTGATGGATTAATAGGTTTCCTATTATAAATACTTTACACAAGCCTCATATTTCTTATGTGGGATTTTCACACTTGTACCAACATCTATTTGGGTTTTGGCTAGGTGACATGATGATTTCCTTCCTTTTTTACATGTTAATAAAATATTAGTGAAATAAAAAATTTTGTATCTAGTTATATTTTTTCACGGGTTCTGTACCGTTTAAATTCACACTTAACTTTGTGCATTTAAATATCTAGATGATTGAGTAGACGATGGAACCATAAGATGTTTCTTGCTTTCGTACAAAATGTTTAATAGTGATAGAAAAATGGGTAAAAATAACTTTCCACACTCATACTTTACAAGTTTCCTCGGACTGCTAGTAGCTAATTCACCAAGGAAATAAAATACAAATCTAATTCATTCCGGTACTCATTTGTACTTTTAATATGAAGCTGATAGAAGAATAATAAGGCTAAAAAAAAAAAAAAGAAGAAAAAACTCTATCACACAGCAGAACAAGAATGGCATCATTCCTATGTTGTTGAGCTCATTTAAATCTGCGGTTACCATAGTATTCCTGCCCCATTCTAGCTCGTCTCTCTGGGTTAAAGGCTCTAGTTTCAAGCTCACCACTCGTGCAATCAGAAGTGTCTCTGGACTTCCATGAACTTTGAGTGGTTTCACTGGGAATTTCTCTTGATGTGTAACCACCACTATGTGCCATAATCCGAACTATCATCCGCGCCAACCGCCATCCTGTTAAATCTCTTGATGTCTTCATTATATTGCCCTGAATCATAGGCAGTGCTCTGGCCAAACTTCACCCCGTTTGTGAGATCAGACATCTCGATCTCATTATCTAATGCTCTAACCACCTGCAAGTATAGATAAAATGCAAAATGTTAATAGACCCGAATCTCTGGTTCAGCTATTAGATTGGTGTAGTAATCATATTCACTTTTTGGATCCATACCTGAGCCATTCGAGGTCTCTTTGAAGCATTGTGTCGTATACAAGCAGCAGCTGCTTCAATCATCCTAATTAGTTCGCTTTCTACATAGTGCTTCTCGAGTTGTGGATCCACCAATTCACTGAAATCTCCTGTTTCCAGGGCATAAATCAAGAGCGGACGAGCCTGTAGAGTCGTTTTAGCAATTTGTTTAGCAGGTGATAGTAAAACAATGTCAAGAACCTTACATAACAAGAATGATTGTTCAAGATAACCTCGGAAAGATCATGCCAAATGCATGGAAGGCAGGGTGTGCTGTTCTTACCCATTCAACTAAACTCTCTTCACCTAGAGGCTGACTTGGATCGACAGGTTTACGACCCGTTATGAGCTCCAGAAGCACAACTCCAAACGAAAACACATCTGACCTATCCGTCAATTTCCCACTAGTTGCATACTCAGGTGCCAAGTACCTAAAACCCGAAATGAACATGATCATATAACAATGTTTGCCTTAAAAAGGACGAAAAAAGTTCTCTACCATCACTCATAAAGTCTGGAAGTGAGATTAATTCTACTATTTTTATTTACTCTTTGAGTGTTCATGTACCAATCTTTCACTTTCTCAAAATATATCAATCAAGGACGGTATATGAACAAGTACTTTTTGGTTCCGATAGCTAATCAACCTCTCTATCGCCTAAACAGTAATCTTTTATCCTGGAGCTATACATCCTTAAAAAAGTATCTAGGATTGCAGTTGCAGAAGAGCAAATGAAGGAAAAAAAGGAGATATCTCCACTAAAGGAATGAGGTTTCTTGATGGCTGCAAGTCCTGAATCTACTTGTTAAGTCTGGATTGAATAAAGATCGCAAATGAAAAGATTAGCTCATCTAATCAAGCCAAACCTACCCGAATGTCCCCATCACTCTTGTGGAGACGTGAGTGTTGGTGTCCATTGTTATCTTGGCGAGTCCAAAATCTGCAACCTGCAATTCAAGAAATTTTTATATCATACTTTGGGATTTCTTCATGTAAACCACACTACAAACAGAATGAACAAGAGTGGAACGGATGATGGATGAATCATATACGTGCCTGAGCCTCAAACGCATTGTCTAACAAAATATTCGAAGACTTAATGTCCCTGTGAATAATTTTTGGATGACCTGAAAAAACATAGTAAACAGAGAGAAAGGTTATCAGAAGTAGAAGAAGGACGTCTTGTTAAGGAAAAATGTCCTTCAGAATAATTGCAATATTCTAAACAGGAACGGTAATCCTTAATCATGTAGAGTGACCACCATCCATGATTGATTTTTCCTCACACTAGATGTAATTTAACTTTTCAAACTCAGTTGTTATGAAAAAATCCTCAAAGTTTCCTCAACATTTTTCTTTGGTAGAAGTTCCTGTATGCATCATATAACAGAAGAAATGATCATATGAGGATAGAAGACAAACATAAATTTAACCAAAAGCCATTCCTAAGAATGGTCATATGCACATACAACTGTCCAGGAAAAAGTAAAAAGAATTTTGTATCAAATGAAAAATGAGCAGCCATCGATGCGTGTTGGCAGAGATACATACAGTCCTCATGCAAATATGCCAGACCCTTTGCAGAACCTAAAGCAATCTTGACTCTTTTGCACCAATCCAACACAGGCATATCTTTACCTGAACACAGAAAACCAGTCACAATAGTTACCATTTCATTGGAAGAAATGAAGCATAAGACAAATCATCTAACCGTGCAAATGGTGCTCTAGTGTTTTGTTTGGAAGAAATTCATATAAGAGCAATCTTTGTTTCTCTGCTATTGAGTGTCCAACTAAAGAGACTAAATGTCGATGGTGAACACGGCTTATGATCTCAACTTCAGCTCTAAATTCCCTATCACCCTGCCCACTACCAGCTTTGAGCTGCTTGACTGCCACCAGTTTTCCATCTGAAAGCTGACCCTTGTAAACACATCCAAATCCACCTTCACCAATGACATTCTGGCGGGAAAATCCGTTGGTTATTTCCATCACCTCTTCATAAGAGAAGAGACTTTTTCCACCTCCTATAACATCGCTATCTGTTCCGGAGTATCCCCCTCCGGAGATTCCTCCGCCTGAGTATGCTCCTGCAGAGTACCCGTTTGCCTTCTGACTGCCATAGCTTCCAGTCGCCCTTGGTGAGGGCTGCATTTGTGAAGCATAGAAAGACTCTTTCTGTGACGCCTGCCCGTAGTAATATCCATCTACATTAAGAAGAACAATCAAGCTATCAGATCACATAAAACTTTTCCTTAACCAAAAGAAAGCATTCACATGCCTACCTGCTTGCGGAAAGTTATTAGGTGGGATGTACTGTGGAGCAAAAGCCCCTACTCTTTTCTTATTTCTTTTACACAAAAAAAAGAGTATGGCAATTACTGCTATAATAAGTACACCAACAACTGCCCCAGCAATAGCTAACCCGATTGTACTTGTTGATGATGTGGGTGAATTTGTTGAATGTGAATGATGGCTGGGAGGGGATGATGACCGCGGAGTTGAACCTGATGTTGAAGAAGATGATCCAGATCCTGTTGTAGGAGCAGTCCCAGTTGGTGAAGTGGAACTCGATGCAGAATTGGTAGGTATAGGGGATGCGCCAGTCGGGTAAGATACTGGAGGAGATGGAGTTGAATCAGGAGGGGAGGGAACTATTGGAGAAGGTGGTGTTGAGCCAGCAGGATTTGGTGGGGAGTAAGGTGTTGGGACTACAGGTGTTCCATCGGTGGGAGGGGAAGTAGTAGGCGGAGACAAAATCTGTGCTGGTGGAGATGAAACTGATGGTGGTGAAGTTGGCTGGAAAGGGGTAGCAGGAAGAGATGGGGAAGAGGGCGGGGTAAGGTTGATATCGGTGCAGGTGGAGGCGAGAATTGAGGGGTTGTTTTTTCCTGGGGAGGTGGAGGCGTACTTGGTACTGGTAATGGTGGTGGACTGGACTGTTGTGGTGCTGGTGGTGGAGAGCTAGGAGGGGAAGATCCTGAACCTGGGGGCGGTGTTGCAGGTGAAGCTGGTGTGGTATTTGAACTGGGTGCAGGTGCTTGCTTAGATGCAAATGGTGGGACATGAGGAGGTGTTGGACTACTTCCATTATCCGAAAACATCAAGCCCTGGTAGGGTGGGGGAGAAGGAGCTCCTGGACTGGAATTCGAGCCGGGTGTTGGAGATCCTGAACTGGAATTCGAACCAGGTGTTGGAGATCTTGAAATGGAATTCGAACCAGGTGTTGGAGATCCTGAACTGGAATTCGAACCAGGTGTTGGAGATCCTGAACTGGAATTCGAACCGGGTGTTTGAGACATTTGCTTCCTCAGATAATCTCTCCTCTTCTTTAAATTATATATCTATCAAACCTTCAAAATTCCAATGTTTCATTCACTGTCCAAACCTAAAAGTCTAAACAAAAATCTGGGTATCACCCCAAAATTTATCCTTCCTTTCTTCCTCCCAATTCACGAAAATGCCTACTAGTCTACAACCTTACCACAATATATGTATGTATCCCAATGCAAAAGCTCCACACAATCAATATATTGCCATTAACAACAAAATGAAATTCCTAGGTACACCATCTAGACTTATAATTTCCAACCCTCCCAAAAGAAAAGGAAATGAGAGTATGTCTTATATATTAAATTAAAACCTGGCATTAATGGAATATGGAGGAGCTATGTCAGCTGAGATCTTGTTGTTGCTTCTTTTTTCTTTTGCCTTGGAAGATACAACAAATGAGGGAGGTATTGGAATTGGGAAGAGGGAGTGTGTGTGCGCGTTTGTTGAAGACAAAGAAAGATTTTAGGAAACCAACAGATCGAACAGGAAAGTGGTGGTTCGAAAAATGGCTGCCACCACAAGGGCCCCTTGAAATTCTGTTGCAACAACCTTATTTTTGGGAAATGGATGTTTCGTTCTACGTTGTTTGTGTGTGTTGTGTTGTCATGCATAATGGAATTGAAAAATCATGATGTTATTGATATATATGTACGTTACTACTTGTAGCTAGGACGACCATGATGGTCGTTAATATTAACTGTCGATCTTTTCTTTATTTAATTAATCATAAATTTATATGCGCTTTCCTTGACTCTCGGGTCACCATAAAAATATTGTTAGAAAATGTTTTATTTTATCAGAAAATCGTTTCATTTGTACTTACTCCTTAACATCTAATGTATTCATGACGTGTAATACCTAATCAAGCGTTTCTCCTTTTATCATAGTCTTACACAAGTAAAATTTGATCTACACAAACTCAACTGTCTCTTCTCTTTCTTTGGAATACAACAACTTAACAAACCTATCCACCAAGTTTTTGGTAGAATTTAGTATGCTTCAAATTTTGGTTCATGAAACTGCCTATAAGGAAATGAACTATAAATATTGTAATTTTTTTTTTTATAATAATAGGATAAATTGCGCTAGAAAGTATCAATATTTATGAATAAATTTATTTAAAATATCAACGTTTCAAGTATTTAAAAAAAGGAATCAACATTTTGCATAATGAATCAAATGAGATGTCAACATTTTGTAAAATTTGTTTAGGTATCAACATTTGGATTAATTTTTAATTAAGTTTCCTTAGCTTTCGTTTGTGGTCAACTTATTTGACTCACTTTGCAAAACATTCATACTTTTTTTGTAACCTCTTAAAATGTTGATACCTTAAATGAACTCATTCCCACATATTGTTAACTTTTTATGCAATTTACCTTATAATAATAATAATAATAATAATAGAATTTGAACTTGGACATTACCCTTGTCTCTTCTCTTGGCTTTTATGGACTGACGTGTTTTCATTTTTTTTTTTTTCGTGTGTGATTAACATTTAAACCATTTCACATATAGTGTGTTTGCCTTTAGTCCTTTTACTCAATGTTCATGATAATATCATTTTAGTATTTGTTTTAACAATAAAAGTCAGACACATTGAACTAATATAATATAATATATTTATATATATATGTATGTATGCATGACCAAACAATTGTTAGGAAAGAAAAATGCAACTTATATGGCAGAGACTATACTTTATAGCTTGTGATTAGTGCCTACAAGCATTGTTGAATAAGTTATTTTGTTTGAATGGTCTATCATATATATGTTTTATTCGATTAAGAAAACATTTTGTAGTTGGAATTACAAATGGTTGGATTTATAATGAAATTTGCAAAATCAAAAGAGAAAATCAAAAAAATAATAAAGAGAATTTGATTGACCAAGACAGGCAGAGTGGTTCAAAGCTAAAATTTTCGTAGATCAAAATTTATTTAAAATAAATAAGTGGATAAATTTTCTATCTTATGTATACACAATCAAAATATTTATTTTATAAGTGTATAGTAAATAAACTGAATATACATATTTAGAAATTAATTTATGAAAGAAAGTGTAAAGTTAATTGTTATAATTTAAAACTTAATTTATCATATCAAAGGTATTTTAATAGCATAAAAAAATATTGTTAGATAAAAATTTTATGTCATGAAAGTGTGGGACAAAGATAGGTAATGTGTTTTAATTTCGCTTTTTTGTAATTTACTATCTCATCTTTAAACTTTGGAAAATTTGTGTTTTTATTGTCAAAACATGTGTGATTCAATGTATTTATTAAATAAGATTTTTCAACATGTATTTTATGATAAGATAATAGCATACATTTGGCCAAAAATTGCTAAAATTTGAAAATACAAGAACTTAGCTTACCAATAATTTATCATCAAAATAAACATTCATCAAATATTATATAACAAAGATACTAAATTACACATTTTGAAAGTACAAACACAACAACTAGCTTTCCTAATTTAAAGATGAGACAAAATTACCACAAAGTAGAAGTGTAAGCATTTAATTAGCTATTATCTCAAAGTAAAAAATAGTAAAGGGACTTCTAGTAAAGATAACATAACAAGGAGTTAATTTTTGGTAAAAGTTAATTAGCACATTTGATGGAAAAACAAGTGATGAAAGTACATTAATGTCAATAGCTTTATAAGTGGAAGAGACGGAATATTTATGTAATTTGCAACACCAATTGGAGCAAACATAAATTGAAGATTAATTAGAAGATATTTTAAATAATTTGAATCAAAGATTGTAATAGAACACATTCTTGCTCACCATTGTCAAGTAACACTACCTATGAAAGACAAATTTCACGAGTAATGGCATTCGAATTTCAATTTTAGTGAAGAAAGGTAATAAATAAAAGTGGTATTTTGTCATTTGAATATTGTTCCTTATAAGTAATTAGATCATTGGTGATCTTAGGATTGAAGATACAGTCTACTTGCGAATGTATTAACTAGTGGTGTAGTAGTGGCTTAACTTTAGATGAGATGTTAGAAGATTTCAAAAAGAATTTGAGGAAAAAAATTTTAATTCAATTACTTATTAACTGTAAAAATATAATGAGAATATTGGTTAGACGAATAATGAAGAAACTAAAGTAATAAGATATTGTAACGATGAGAGGTTTGCAATATGGTACATAATTGCTAATGGTGGAGTTGATTGGTGAAGATGAATTCAAGATTACCTGTGGTGTTGTTAATAATAGAGTTGTGTATATGATTACGTACAAGTTACTTCTTTCATATGTGTCAAGCTACAATATGAAATGGTATAGAAAGTTATAATATTGTTTAAGTTGGATTGGATTATGTTTTTCACAAATTCAAAAAAGTTTGGTTGTGTTTTTCAACTGAGAATGAAGATGTAATGTGGTTAATGAGCTTGATGACTAATTGTTAATCTTTATAAGATGATCTATGTAACTATGTTGATATATTGATTTATTAAAAGTTATAAATTGGTTGAATAAGTAGTTTGTATTATTAATTATTTCTTATAAAGGTTCGAAGGTGATTGAAGGCCTTCAAATATTCAAACTCATATTCAACCATATTCTTGTTATAAGTGTTTAATTTTTAAAAGATGATTAAAAATGTTAAAAATGTAATTATGGTCAATGCATTTTTATAGATTTTATTGTTAAATCCATTTTTCATATAAATTTTCTCAAATAGCAATTACAAAATTATAGAAATAAAATTAAAGATTAAATTTGAATTGGAATGAAAGTATTGTTTGATCTTGTAAACCATTTTAGGGTTGTAGAAAATTTCTTTTGGCTACATTTGTATATAACAATCGTAGTTTTAAGTTATAAATTATATTTTATTAAAATCTAGAAGTAAATAAGAAAAAAATAATAATATAAAAGCTTAGAATTGAATCAACTAAAATTGGTTAAATTTTTAATTGATTCATCTTTATGTAATCTAATATAAAATGGTTGTAAATGAATTGAATTAAATTACTTAATTAATTTGGATCTTTGATTTAATGGGAAATAAAATTTAAATGGTTAAATAATTTTATTTGAAGATTATTATTTAAATAATTTGTCATGAATAGATAATTAAATAGAGTTATTGTAGTGTACACTAAAAGAAATAGTGTATTAATAATTCATTTAAATTTTCATTAATAGTATTTTGAGTTGATTTGTATATGAGTTTATTTGATTCCTTATATTGGATTACTTTAAGCATTTCCAAGTATGGGAACCTTATGTGTTGGTTGTTTGGTGGGTCTAGTTTGAGTAAATAGACTAAATATATGAATAACTAAAAACAATTGATTGTTAATTTGTGCATGGTCATTTCAAGTCAACGATTGATGCCCTTAATCATAATCGTCATTTCCATGGCAATCATTGATCCAAGGTAGTTTTAAATGCTTATTCTATCAATGGTGACTCAAGTGAATAATCAATAGAAGGGAATTATGATAGATTAATGGTTAATGATAGTGGAATATGAAACTATGGAATTCATATATAATAACTTATGTGTGGACTAATTCATTAATATCTGGAAAATTATGAAAAATTAGGTTGAGATTAATAATTGTACTATTTCAATCAAACAAATAATTGGCTTTACTTGTCAACTTCCAATTTTGTTGTGGTGGATCGGAACCTAATTACCCATTGTGTCTCTAAAGTCATAAGTTCTCCTTTAGTGATTTTCTCCCCTAAATAAAAGATACTAACTGGGTTATGATGTTGCATTAGAATACTCGGACTCATAAGTGAGAGCTATATGCCTAGTATACACATGTGGTTTTCCTATTGAGTCCATTAGCACATTCTTTGCTTATCATTTCTAGTTGTTATTAATTTTGCGAATGATCTATTATACATTCAGATAAGCTACACATCAAGGTTTAGGATAACACTAGTTGGAATAAGATCATAGTTAGATAAACTTATGTATCCTTATAGATTATGAATTTATCTTTAATTTATTGAGTAAATTGATGCATGAAAAATGTTTTCACAAAAAAAAAAAAGATTAATATACAATTTATGAAAATAAAATGAAATGATCTAAATTTAAATTCCATTTAATTTCCATGTATATGTTTATTTATCTTAATTATTGAACTAAATAAACATGATGATTTATGAGAGTTGTTTTTGGTAATAGTCTAAATGTATTTAAGTTAGTGTAAATTGAACATTTCATGTGTTATTTTTCATATGTAATAAAATTAATATCCTTGTTTTATATATATTAATGTGTGTATAGTATAGTTAATAATTGTGTCTTTTATACATTAATATGTTAAGTTAAGTTTAAATCTATAAAATCAACTTTGGATTTGCTTAAGATTAGTTAATAGAAATTTCCCTTAGTTAAGTCAATAATTATGCCTAAATAAACCCCAAATGAGACTCAAATTAACTTAAATGCAACCTAAAGTCATATAAGCCTTAAAAGTCAAATTAAAGATAAGTTTAGGACCAAAATTTGTTTAATTGGACTCCCTTTTGGGCAGCCCTTTCTTTAATCCGAATTTTCCTTTTTCTTTCTTTCCTTTTCTCTTCTTCTTTCACTCCAAATTTCAAGCCCAAACCAAAAACAACATCAAGCTTTGAGAATCAAAATTCTCTCCAAGACAAGCATATTCATGTGAGTTGATATAAGTATAACTTTTGTTTTATTTTCATTTCTTATAGTAGATATGTGAGATCTTGGATAGAATGAGTTTAATGTTATCTAAATTGCTTGTTCATGCATTGAAATTGAGTTGGATTGTGTTTTGTTAGTGTGTGAGTTTGTTTATGTATTGTGGTAGTAATATGGAGTGTTGGGAAGAAATAAAGATGGTTTGAGTAGTTAAAGTTGAGGATGAGTGGAAGTGGGATTTGAAGTGATTAAATGTGTTGATTTAATGTTCTAAGTTGCTAGGATTGATTAGTGTAGATAGGAGTAAGTATATGAAGCTAAAAATGAAATTGAAGAAGATTTAAAAGTGTTATAGGTTAGAAAGTTGCAAAGTGAAAAACAAGGGAAATGAGTTCTATCGAATAAGTCTGTTTTGAACGTACGCCGGCATCTGAAATTTCAACGTCGTGGGCGTAGAGGCAGCGTTAGAAGCAAACAAAAGTAAATTTTTTAACGCCGCTTTGAATACCGTCGGCTTTTACAAGAAATTTTATCAGCGTTTGTTTTTTTAAAACGTACGCCGACAATTGGAGAGTCAAAACCGCCGGTGTATGGGGCGGTGTTGAAGTGAAACAAAACCAAATATTTAAACGCCGGAGTGAAACACCGCCAACGTAAACTTTCTACACTACCGACATTCATTCAAATTTTGCAAGTGTTGGAAGGCAGCGTATCCCCTGAGTTTTTCAAATTCAAACTTCTTCAATCTTCAATCTTCAATCTTTATTTCATATATGATTCCCTATTGAATATATAAGCTAGATAAACATGTTTTATGCATGGATTTAATATTAAAACTCTATGCAAAGTTTAATGAATTCCCTTGTATAATTAATTTAGGATTGTGATATATATATCTATATATATGGATGTGAAATTTATATTCAATTATTGATTATTTTGATATTCCTATTTCAGTTAAGGGTTCTTCAGTTAATTCCTCACCGAGTGAATATAGTGATATACTATCGGGTTCAGGTACGCAATAGCTTATTTGATGTTTGCTAGACTAGGCATTCCTAATTTGACTTAAATTGATTCGGCTTAATGCTTTGATGAATTGGATGTCTATTACACTGTTTAATCTGGTCCGAGGAGCAGCAAACCTGTCATGATGCAATGACATGTTAGTTAGGTGCTTAACCAAATCATGATGCAATGACTTTACCATGATGTAATGGTATTGTCACGCCCCGAAGGGTACCCTAAACGTGGCAGTCCACCACATATGGTATTAAAACTTAAGAATGACTTCCCAAAGTCACGCGAAAGTTTTCAACACCATGTGTAAGGCGTCTATCACAACAATAGGAGACATCGGTGGGATGTATAGTTTGAGATAGTAAATACAAAATACAAGAATCTAAATAATCGTCCAATTTGTTATTAATAGAGTATGATCCTTACATCATTTTAGGGGTCTTCCCCTATAATTCTCCAATCATTCATAATATCAACTTAATCTTTCTCACAACAAAAATAATACTAACACCAAGAAATATTAAAGGATAATTAACCTATGATCTTCAAAAGATTTCCAGAAGCTTTTCAACACATAATCCCACTTGAGTATATGTAATCTTCAGGCATAAAAGATATTGGACCTGATACTATAAAGACCCGACCCTCTAAATCCGAGACTTAGAGTACCGAGTCCCCAACCACACATAATGTTTTCACATTATATGTAAGGTTGTCCTAAAACTAACAGTTTATGAAAATTGTTAATCAAAACCACTATACTTTGTAAAGATCTTTTAAACAAAACAAGATTGCTAACAAAAGCAATCTATACATACATTTACATCATATAAACATTGTTTAGTGCCAATACAAGACATACTACAAAAATTACATGTTTTCTTAAAACATAAGAATCCTAAAGGATCTTAAGGTCATTACAAAAATTGGCTTAACTAACAAGCCTTCTATACATAACTTTTCCCTTAGCAAAATTCCTTCCAAAGGTCCAGGGTGATCGGATCCTATTCATCCCACTCATCCAGAAATCTCTCGAAATCGGACCCATAGCCCAAATCATCATAAAACTCGTCTCCAATACCTGCAAAGCAGCAAAAGTGAGCCAGAGGCCTAGTACACAATAACCAATGCAAAAAATCATCAAGTCAATGTAATGCATCATTAGACGGTGATTATCTTTATTACACTTTCTTTCACAAATCAACAAGAGGGTATTCAAACCCCGGTCACGCTTCGGAATTCAGGGATCCTGAGTAACAGCAGCTGCTCAGGGGGTTGATATAAGCAGTCTGAATACTTATATCTCCTATATCTATTTCATGAAGATAATAGCTTCATTTAGGGTTTAAAAGCCGTTGCCCGACTCTACTTAAACTCAGTCCATAACATGAGCCTAGTTCACAAGTTCCCATAAACTTTGAACTAAATCATGGTATTTCCCCCTAAGTTTAAGCAAACGTTACTTAGATACTATTCCCCCCTATCGGCTACCCACTTAACCAAAAAGAATCGCTATTGCATCATAGCGTACCATTGCATCATGGTAAAGTCATTGCATCATGACTTGGTTAAGCGCCTAACTAACATGTCATTGCATCATGACAGGTTTGCTACTCCTCGGACCAGATTAAACAGCGTAATAGACATCCAATTCATTCAAATGTTAAGTTAAATCGATTTAAATCAGATTAGGAATGCCTATTCTTAGCAATCATCAAACAAGTTATTGCGTACCTGAACCCGTTAGTATATAACTAGGATCTCTCGGTGAAGAACTAACCGAAGAATCCTTAATTGAAATAGAAATATCACAATAATCAATAAATCAATAATTATAGATTTCATTCTCACAATTATACCCATATTATCTCTATATATCACAAATAAATCAAAGAAATTCAAATAATTGAATACAAAGTCATAAATAAGCATTTAAACATCCTATTGTATCATAGATCGCTTAACAAATACTTAATTGCTCAAATAACAAACTTCGGAAAATTTTAGAAAAAGTTTTTAAAATTCAAAAGCACAGGGGATACGCCGGTACTCAACGCCGGCGGCGTTGAGCCGGTGTTCAATACTCTGAAAATCAACACTGCCAACGCTGGCAGTGTTCAAGGGTACGCCGTCTGCCTACATTCTATGCCGGCGGCCTTGAGCCGGCATAGAATCCAAAACCCAAAATTTTTCAAAACGTCCAGAGAGGTCTAAGCCGTCCGCTTACCCAGATACGCGGGCAGCTTTGACACATACGCCGGCGGCCTTGATTCCCAGTGGCCAGCATACAATATGAATGAAAGAACGCTGACTTTCCTAGCGAAAGCCGGCGGCGTAGAAACTCAAATTGCCGGCGTACGTTCTGAAGAACAAACGCTGGTAATTTTTATTGTAAAAGCCGGCGGTGTTGCAAAGCGACGTTAAGAGATTTGAATCCAACGCTGCCTCTACGCCGCGGCGTTGAATTCCCAGGTGCCGGCGTACGTTTTAAAAACAGGCTTAAACGAAAAACACAAATCTCCTGTTTTTCTACTTTGAAAAATTTAATCCTAAAACACTTTAAAACCTTCCTTAACTACATTTTCAACCTCATATACTAACCTCTACCTACACTACTCAATCTTAGCAACTCAACACAAGAAATCCATACAATTAAACACTTCAAATTCCACTTCAATCCATTCTAAATTTTCCTACACAAATCCTCTTCACATCCTCCCAACACTTCATATCACTTCAACAATACATACACAACCTCACATACTCATAAAACACACTCCTAGCTCATCCTAAACATGAACAAACCATTTAGATAACATTAAACTCATTTCATCCAAGAATTCATACAACCATTTCAAGAAAGAAAAACAAAACAACAATCACAATTAAATCAACTCACATACATATACTTTGTCTTGAGGAGAACTTTGATTTTTAAAACTTGATATTGATCTTGACTTGAGCTTGGAAATGGAATTGAAAGAGGAAGAAGAAAAGAAAGAAAGAAGAAGCAAATTTCGTATAAAATATTAGGGCTGCAAAAAGGGAGTTCAATTAAGCATAATTATGCATAAAACATATTCCAAATTTACCCTCTAAGGCATATGCAACTTTAATTTGCAATTTGGGTGAATTTGAGTCTCATTTGGGCTTCATTTGAGACATAAATGCTAACTTAATTAAAGAAAACTCTATCAACTAATCTTATGGAAAACCAAGATTAATTTTATAAATCTAACTTAACTAACACCTTAATGTATAAAAAACATAATTAATAATTTTATTACACACACACATTAATACATATAAAACAAAGATATTAATTTAAATATATACATGCAAAATAATACATTTTAGAGTACTAGCAACACAACCATGCTCATTCAATTCAACAATTAAAATAAATAAATAAACACATGGAATTTAAATAGAATTGAAATCTAGGTCATTTCAGATACAATAAAGGTCTATCGGAGTATAAGCATAACTAGCTTAGTGAGAGTATTCCTGAATCAACGTACTTGTATAAATAATTTCAAACAAGTTATCAACAAGCA